>QKQZ01053129.1:0-30636 GCA_003595255.1 Solenopsis fugax
GCTGGGCGTGGAGAGAGTGGCGGAATTTCAGCTCCGGTAGAATCTGCAACGGGTTCTCGAGGATTAGGCTTCGAGGCGTTAACTTCGCGACGCAGCGGAAATCGGACGGAAATTGGGCACGGTTTAATATTTGCAGAAGAAGACACGTGTTGATTTGCACTATCGGGCTATCTCGCGTAATGTCGTGATTATTTCCGGCGCAATCGCTTCTTTTTCGGTCTATCTTCAGTCTCGATAACGATTCGCGGAATTTGTATGCTCGGTAAATTCACAAAATTATACTTTAAACGCGGAGCAATGTGTGCTAAGCGTTAAATAAGTCTCTGGAAAAAAAAAAATATCGTGGACAGTAACGATAGCGAATATCGGGCGTGATTTATCGCAGGTAAATTACGGATGCATCGAATGGCGAAAAAGGAGACTCGGTGGGAGTGAAAGTTACTATCGATAATGGAGTAACGCCGTCGTCCGGCGCTGCCGCCGAAGGAAGATATATTGCGGCTCCATTTTTAGGTATAACCGCATAGAATTCTCTTTTCTCTATCGTGAGATGCGTCTGCACATGTCTCAAGGACACTCATCCTCGCTCGTAAAACTCTTTCCACCCCGTTGACGCCGATTTGGCATCGGGAATTTTATTATTTGATACGCGACGCGAATTTGTCGGATAAAAGCGAGATTTACGGCGTTCAACTGCGTTCCGAGGTAGGATTAAGCGTGTACATTGTCACTTATCGCAATTAAATAGATTGGATCGCGAAGGGAGAGCGAAAGATATCCCTGTAACGAGTTTTAACTGCCCGAGGATCGACATCCGTGAGCAATCTTTAAGCAATCGTTGAGAAAAAATTCTGAGATCTTTAATTTTTCCAATGTAGCGAGGTCTCAATGAATCGAAGTGTATGGCGATGATTTTTCCGAATAGTTCGATGGTTTCGTAAGCATTCCGTGCTGCAAAGAAAGCGAGCGGCTCAAATTATGTATTCACAATAACCAACCCTGGTGTTCGCAAAATATCGTTTTTCGTGCGAACGGCTCTTGGAAGTATGTAAGTTCGATGCAAAATAAAACCGCGTAATCTACGCTTTTCGATAACGTGAAAGCCACGTCATTGAAAAACGTCGACTTCGAAAAAGATTCAGACCATTATTTCCGCTCAACTTTTGACTGTCACGAAGAAGAGCCGAACATTTTTTTTGCACGTTTTGCGATACGATTTCTATATTTTGTACCATACAATTTTCGATATTTTACAGGCACGTCTCGACGTACCATAAAACCGGTGTTAAAGACTGCTTTAAAATTCGCGAGAGTTCGCGCTACGCTCGTTTCACAGAATAGGTTTTGCGGAATAAAAAGGTGGCGGCAAAAAAAGGTAAACTTCTACTACTCTAACATAAGCATAACTTCTCTTGAAAATACGATTACGTTTATACACGCGCGCAGAAATATTATATTTGTATACATAAAAGATTGCAATATCGCTACACGCTGTATCGCGCATCTGAGGATGCACGTAATGCACGTTCGGTGACGCGAGCTCTCGTGAATTGATGCGCCAAAGGCGAGACGGCCGGGGCAGCGTTTCCGGCACTCCCAACGTCGAGACATCGACGGAGGGTACTAGCATAGAGACGTATCTAATTTCGTAAGTTCGAGAACCAACCGAAATATCCGGGGAAACTTTGCGAATTTTCGCTCGGCGTCTTTATCTTCGTCGAACTTTGCAAATCGAAAGAGCTTCGCGCGCGACCTAACGCTCGCGCAATCTCGCGCAATAAGGCTCTCCCGAACGATAATCTCATTTCTTCTGAAATGCTTATTTCGCACTGTTCATTTCACGCGAGGGACCTTTTTTTGTATCTTCTTATTTACGACATAAGATACGATCTCCTCGTCGAGACACGACGATGCGAAAAAGCGTATTGCGCGCGTCTTTCGCGAGACGCGACACGTTTGTTTTTCCCCATATCGTCATTTTAATGAAAAATTGTTCTCTCTCATTTCTTAAGGATGTATTACATCTCAAAGCCAAAAATATAAAAATTTGATAGATTGTTCTATTATTGTGTGAATCTTGTCTGTAAAATTTGAACATGATTCTCTTATTGATTTATTTAATTTTCTGTTTGCTTGTGATTCTTATCATAAAAATAAATTTTGTAGTACTTATTTGAAAATTTAATGAGAAAGCAGCATTATTAAATCTAATTTTTCATATACCCATATTTTTTTACGAAATTGTACAAAATTCTTCACGTAAGCAAGTTACGTTTGTTTAACTCTATATACAATCTCATTTCAATATTTCAAAAATAAAAATTGACATTTGTGAACAGGAAAAAAAGGAACATTCTTGTTTCTCATAACAAAAATGTTCCTTTTTCCTGATGTCACAGATGTCAAATATTGGCACGACGATGAGAGAGAATTCGGAGAAAAATGCCTGAAAAAATATATAATATATTTCATGGAAATTCTCATTAAAATGACGATAGCGTCCATTTTTGTGTATTTATATTTTCATGTATTTTATGTATAAGTTACGACACGCGTTTTCCATTTAATTCCTGCCAAATTCGTATTGCGATATCGCCGAGAGTCGTTAACAGCGTGGACAGTGTGCAAGCGGCGCCTAAGTTTAGAATCATTGCATATATTTTCTCACCCGTACAATCGGTCTGGGGCTTTCCCCGTGATTTGCGATCCCGGTTAACTCTTAACTGTACCGAGGCGAGCCATCGGATAAATCTTAAGTAGCGTATTTGTAATTAAAATGCATTGTAAATGTGTCGGGGTTCAAGTATCATAGGTAGTTCCGAGCGGAAAAGAGAGTATTAAAAGGCCGTCGCGTTAGGAGCGGGACGGCAAAAAGTGTATATTTTACGATATGACTGTCATACTAAAAATCACTACTGTAACGTTATCGTATCGCTAGTCAGTTGACGCGTTTCCAAAAAAAAAAGGAGCAGAAAGAAGAAGAGAAAAGGGAAGAAGCGAAGCGTAAAAGCGAGGAGCGTTCGAATATGATCGAGTAAAATTAATCGAGATATTAAATTATTGTACAAAATTGAGCGCCGGTAGTTCTTAAGGCCTATTATATCGTTTTCTCCATTTCGTATCGACTGCGTGTGACGACACGCGCAATGTAAAAGTGATACGTACGAGCGAGACGTGTGAGAAAAATGTTTTATAAGGAATATAAGCTCAATATTAAGTACGATTGAATCTCACGAAGGGGCCTCCCTTTGCGCTCCCCCGTAAAAATATATCGAATATAGAGATATTGAAACATCCTCAATAAACATACGAGTAAAAATAAAAATCTCGAAGCAATCGGAGATACGGACGCAGAACCACTCGTACGTTTCGTCTTTCATTATCTAACATTCCTTGCGAAAATATTGTCCTGTTGCGTAACGTGTCTATTCTACTTATAATATCACGTATATGTTTTCATTCATTCCTTAATGTCTCGCTCGTATATTTCATTGTGCGACTCGACCCGCCCTTAATCGGTGCCGCGCCGCGTCAAAGGGCGCGTGCGCGCGTCATCACTCTCGTCTCATATCTCGTCATAACACACGACTCATCCGAGTTCCTTCTGCCGTTCGAGAGATAAGCTCGAGTTCTGCCATTCGACCGCGAGCTCGCGATGACGCCGTTATCGGGCGGCGACAGGGTGTCGATTGACGAATTCCGCGTACTTAGCGGCGCGCAATGCAATCTCTACTCGCCGGAGGTGCCGGGATGTGCCGGGATGTGCAAGCACCTGGTCCTTATCGGCGCCCCTCGATAAACTTAGTATCAATGCGCGTTCTGTGCCATTGTGATCGCGATGCCCGGACGTAGGCATGCATATGATAAACGGGGAACTTACGCCGTGAAAAGGCAAGCGTATAACGGTCGATCCTCCGCGCAACGCGCGTCCGGCGCGACCTTTATTTATCTCTAGAGAAATCGAAAAATTCTCTTCGTGATCTTTTATATTATTTTATCTTTTTTACGTGACTGTGTGAACGTAACGACGATCTCTCGCGAATCTTCTGGACGATGAACCTGCATCGGTCCCTGCATCTCGCGCACGTGCGTTCCATTTCGAAAGAATGTAAAAATTACGGAGATACGGACGTGTTATAGCTTTTCTTTTTTCCTCCCTTGCTAAGTACTCTATTCTTTTGAATGTACACATTCGATCTAGGAGGAAAGCAATTTCGCCCACGGTGGTTTCGCGAACGAATTCAAACGAATTTTCCTTCGTTGATAATGCCCCATGTATCGAATTTAAACGACCTAATCTTATATTGTGATATATTACATATAATATATAGTACTTGATTCTCGCACTTGAGTCGGGCTCAAGTGGAATTGTGAGGTCTCATCGGATAAATCGGACGGTATGCACATTCCATGAGAGATCGTATATCATTAGGGTGATACTTCGCGCTTCTCCGGGATGGCGGAACTTAAAGCTTCTTCTATCGATCGATCTATCTTTAGGCGATTGTGTATAAATTCTTCGATCTCGTCTCCACGCACTTTAGATTCGGAGAATAGATCATAGAGGATCCATTCCGAGTCGAGATTTGATCGGCGGACAAGCCGGCACACGTATACACACACACACACACACACATACACACATGCACACACAAATGCACACACTACACTGTACATTCGTGTAAAGCATAGCGAAGCCTTATTGAGAAAGCAATATTCATCCTTAAACCGCTTAAAGTATTTTCAAGCTGCTAATCTATCGAGCAATTTCTTCCTACGCTAGATAAAAGGGAAGAAGAGAACGTCTCCTTCGAGGCGAAAACAGGAAGGACCCGACGATCGCGGAGTGCGGTTCCGCGATCGGCGGTGGTCCGAACTCGCGCGAGAGGACTGGAAGCTGCGACCCACGGGGTAAAGCGTGCGCGATCGCGAAGATGTTATCTCCGATCGCGGTTATCGCGACAACGGTGATGCGTCGAGCTGTGAAAAACACCTCTTTGATTTCGCGCATTTTTCGAAATAATTATCGCGGTTATCGCTCCGCGAGAGCCTGCGAAAGAACGACCGTGCTATCGTCCGGAACGAGTTATGGCAAAAACAAAAACAAAAAAAAAAACAAAGAGAGCGCGCGCAACTTTCCGAAACGGCGTTAGAATTGAATTGGGAGGACAAGTTTAATTATCGAACTCCACCGTGTCCGCGTAAACACGCGCGAAATTTTGTTCGCGCGTAAAAAGCATTGAAAAAGTTCGAGAACGACCGCGCGTTGACCTAAGGCACGCTCCGAAGTACATCCCTCCGCAAAAAAATAAGGAGGGAACAGGCAAAAAACCGCGAGCCAAGTGAAAACTAAATTAGACTCCTAAGTCGCCGCCGGGTGGTGGACGTGTACCTGTGTGGAAATATCAGCGGGAAATGCTCGAGAGAAAATCCAGGAGAGCCCTTTCTTTCTTCAGAGCGCGCTTTTCCTTCTTCCTTTTCGACGCGATAGCGGCGATCGGAATTCGCGGGAGAGTTTTTCCGCGATAAACCCCAACGCGCGCTCTCCCAAACGCGATCCGCCGTAACGTTTATTAATCGATAACCGCTCTCTCGCGTCCGAGAGCCAGCAATTCTGGCCGCAAACCGGGCGCGGCGGAACATTCTCTCTCTTTTTTTAAATACGTTATTAAACGGCCGCATCGCGTTTCGGCGGAGGATGGCCAGCAGCGTAATCTCCGGATCGGTGGAGAGTGGTTATCATTTCCGCGCGCCACGTATCACACCAGGGACCCTATTCTTGAAAGCGTGCGAATAATTTTCGTATACGAAAGTGGCAGAATTGCCATTGGAATTATTCAATGGTATTCTGCCATTGGCTATTTTGCCACTTTCGTGTACGAAAATTATTTGCATGTTTTCGAGATTGGGGGCCCCAGTTGTCTCGCGGACTAATCGCGATGGTCATCGGTGTCGTTACACCGTGGGTACAAGTGGCACAGCTTCCTCGCGATTTTCCCCCCGCTGTAAATACACCCCTCCCTCTCCCTCCCCCCCTCCCGAGTTGCTCCCCGAGGGTGGTAGTAGACGGTCCGCATTTTCGCCGCGCGTTGCTCGGTGCGAAAGTCGCGATCTTAATAGCTCGCGAGAATTCTTTTTTATCAAAATTTAATTCTTTCTCGATTTAGTTCTCATTTCGTCGAACTTGAGCCGAAATCCAATTTCTCGGAACCGTATGCGCGAGTGGTAAACACGCTAATCGCCAAACGGCGAAAATTTCATTTTTTTTTCCGATTTTTATCTTAAGACGCGAGCAATAATTATCAGATACAGATAATTCGAGATTAATTGAATACAGAATGCGCGCGGGGATGATGCGGAGCGACACGCACACGCACACACACAAAACCACGCGTTTAATGAAATTCGCATTCGTCGCCTATACTCGATTTTCTCTTCACTTAACTGAGGATCCTTCATTAAGGTGTGTACCATAAAGGCGAGTACGGCGCGGACGTGTCACGTCCCGCCGATCTCGCGGCCTTCTTTTCGTCCGCTTTCCGGTGGAGGAGGAGCCGATCCGGTCGCGATCGGCCTGTGTAAATATTATTCGTCGCGTTTGTGCACGGCGAGCACGAGGGAAAAAAAGAAGGCGAGCGGGAAAGGCGCGTGGCGCTCGTGTTTTTCGGCTAGGAAAGGACAAGCGAGCGTACTCCGACTCGTCGAACCGAGCGAGAAGAGGGCTGTTCTCTTTCGAGGAAAAGAGGGAGTCCCCGGGCCATAACATAGGTCATTAATAATAACATAATAATAATAGTAATAATATTAATAGGGATATTTCAGCGTTATTTTGTACATAAACAACTTTATCAACGGATATTAAGAAGTCATCAATAAATCTATATATAAAAAAAATATTGAGGAGACATTCTGTTATATTTCCTCCATCCGTCCTTCCATTTAATCCCAGAGTTTTTAAGGCCAAGCACAGACATTACGTCTATGCTTGGCTTAAATATAATTATGTAAATAATTAGTATTTTAATTAGATTTCTAAATATTCCAAATGATTTATTTTAAATCGCTGAAAGTCTGAATATATTTTAAGTGATCTTAATCGCAGATTTCTGAATATTCCGATTGACTTGTTTTATGCTGATGATCCTGCATTTTCGGACGAACGGAGCACACATCACGCAAACGCTGTTCAGTGATAAACATGACTGAATATTTGTTGCTAGAATTGCCAGAGCCGATGCTCGCATCTGTGTTTGGCGATGCATTTAACGCTAGATACGGCCACCTATATAATTCTGAGTTTCATATATCTAATATGGAAATCGCATTCAAACGTAAACACGAAGGGACTTGGACAGTTACATCTGGCAATAATGCGATTGAATTTGCGTAATACGAAGATCACGATGGTAAACATACAATGCGAGAATCGGCCAGTCAGATTTAACGGTGAATGCGCGTTTAACGTGTACAGAGCAGCGCTTCACTTTCTCAAAGGAATCAAACTTCTGTTCTCGTATCAACGTTGCAACGTATTCTGAACTCGAGACGAATAAGGAAGCGTCCATTCGAGCGACTGTCGCGAATGAATGTTAAATTTTCCGCGCGAATAAATTCCTGTGCGAAATCATAAATGAGAAGTGGGACGCTGCCCCATATTCCGCAGAATTTCATTACGGTAGGATCATCAGGTTCTGATAGAGTCGCAAGTTGTGTTATATGTGGAAAATAATTCGCGTGGAAAAAGCATCAATCCAACACATAGCTTCAAACAATGACTTTTATTAAAAGGATCCAGTAATAACACAAACCCGCGTATACAACTGTAAATACAACCCTAATTATATACAAAAGCTATACTTATTATTCTGTTATTTTATTTATAGCTTTGGTACGCTTCGATTAAACATGTATCAATAAAATTTTTAATACAAATCATTACGATATACATATATCTATATCTGATATATCCATATCCATGTAATATTATGCGTGACATATACAATGTGAAAAATAATCGCTTGTAACTTTGGAATGTAAAAAAATAATCGCATATAACTTCAACAAATGGATATTGAAAATTAAATTGACTTAATTGTTGAACAGATACTTTTGGGAAGCATAAAAAAAAGATCACATTTTGTGCGAAGTGTTTAAAACGGCATAAATTATTCTATAAATAATATAAATAATTAAAGAACCGTATTTATAAGCCCTATTTTTTCTTCCTTGTTCTCCTTTTTTTCGTGATGAATAGAAAAATAACGTTAAAAATTATATTTATTGGATTTGGTCAACGTTCTAGTACATTTGAGACTCGTCGCTGTCTCAAACGGCAATTATGACGCACGTTACACACCATTTCGCGCAAATAAGTTACATCACAAATGTAATTGTATAGTCACAGTTCTAATAATTCTTTTAGGGATAACTAATGTTTTTTTGCCATCGCAATACCCAGGCCTAGAATACTTGCGACACCGATAATAACACCTCCCGCAACAGCCATACCCATAAGGCCCTCTGCAAAAAAAAACAAACAAACGAGATTCAATGCCAATTCCAGTCACGAAAATACCGATTAAGCTTCTCAGGTGATATTTGCAATTTTAATATGTTAGTCGATTAGTATTGCGAACCAATAAAAGGAGAACAGTGTGACATACATGAATCAGCATGATGGTATTAAATATGGGTTTTTCATCTCGTCGGTACAAACTTTTATTACTTATTATATACAGAATATACAGATGGAATAATAGAGATAGATGCAGAAAATACAGCAATGATTATTAATGAAACCACTGTATCTACGCTAAAGTCTTTAAATCTGTAAAATATAAACTAAATAATCTACTACTACTAACTAATCTACCACAAAGAAGAAATTAAATGAATTGAATAAACAAGATTTAAAAAAATGAAAACCTTTACAGATTATGGAAGAGGTTATATTATAAAATTGTGCTGCAAGTACATGCAAAAGGATAGCTATTTCTTTTCTCAAGCTGATGAATTTTGGATTAGTATGAATCATAAAGCGGAATCGCAAAATTGTTAAGTGAAATCAATATAAAGCTTAGCAATCCAAGAGACCAGAAAGATTAGTAGAAGCAACCAGAAATAGTATGACTGTGTAAGGAAATTGCAGAAATCTCTTAGCAATGTTGCCCCTAGGCAAACTATGAGTTTTATTCTTTTAAACCGATAAGAAATTGTAAAAGGGGAACCTTTTTCCATTTTCTTCCTTATCAACGATTCCAGATTTTGTACTTGCTGGTTCGCAGGCTCGATCTGAAGGAACGCCCTGACATATGAGAGTGCCTTGGAATATTCCTGGAAGAAAACATCAACAAGGTCAAGGACCAAAATTGTCTAATAACAAATGGTTTGTTTTCTATTCCTCAACTTTCTGAACCAATGTATACTTAAAGTGGAATTGGTATACGTTTGAAAATTAACGAAAGCGAGAAGGGTTCTAGTGCAATCTAAGAAATAGAAAATAAATCTAATATGTCTGGAACGTTTATTTGTGTCACATGTATATTATTACCTTTATTCTGGCATTTCCAATGGCCAAGTAGTACAGGCAATCGCGTTTTTCTGTATCATGATTGCTATAGAGGTCCTCCAGCAGCAATATTCCTTTCCTAATATCTGCCGAGTATTTACTCCTCACGAGGCACCAGGCATATTCAAATTGAGCTTTTTGCGTAACGTATGACGAATGCAACTGCTCATGGTACACAGTTTCGAATTTCTAAAAAAAACGCAATCACGACAGACTTGTTACAAGATGATGCAACATTCGCGTACTTTGGATCACATTTCCCGATCAGGGGACATCGCGTCATCCCGACTCCGTCACGACTCGCGAGTGTCAAATTAATTATTATTCATTCGCGGAACAGCGGCGCGCAACCTGCGTGTTTATGGAGCAATTTTTTTGTGGAGGAAACATGACGTATGTACATTATGCGCTTGGCTCAGACGCAATTAATAAAGATTCGCGGAAGTGCAGGCGAAAGGTCTGCGTGAAGCGAGTCGCCTCAACGCGTGAAAGAAGCCCACGAATCGACGAACAAAATTACATCGCACGAATATACGTGAACGTAAATAGGTGTCCGCGTAACCTAACCTAACTCTCCCAACGCGCATCGTCGCCGCTCGTCCGAGGCGAGCCACGGAACAGCGAACGCGAGGAACGGAATGTCAGGACGTCGAGCGTGATGATCGGGTGACGCGAAGCTTCATCCCTCGGGCGTGTTTACCTTCAAATCCTCGGAAGAGACGACCTCGTTCAAAACGTCCTCCATTTCTTTTCCGGACTGAGGCACGTAAGCGGCGCGCACTTTGCTACACACCGAGCCAAGAGACGAGACGAGACGAGACAAGACGAGGCGAGAGGAGACCGTCGCGCTACCGCTATACAATCGCGAATCTCCCGGTTCCTAAAACGTGGCTGCAGGTGCGGGCCTGAGAGACGACTTGACACATCACACGAGGCAGAGAATACGCGAATTGCGAAACATTGAGAAATGCGAAACCCGCTGGGACTCGACATCGCGCTGCAGATGGCGCGATTTATGAATCGTATCGAAAAGAACGAGAGTCGGCAGTAAATATAGAGGCGGGTTTCTTAATTCGTCAATCAATTTAATTCGATTAATTACTCGAAATAAATAGGTAAGTAATGTAACGTAATGAAACTTTTTTTAAAAATAGATTTTATTAAATAACAAATAAATGTAGTTAATAATTAAGGGTCTTTTAATTTGGTCCAGACACTTTATATAAAAATGTAGCGAAATGACAAATAAATAGACAATATGAAAGGCGCTAATTAATCATCCGAAATAAATAAGGTAAGTAGCAGAGAGAAGTATTATAAGATTTTGAAAGGGGAATAAATATAGAATAAAAATTGAGGCTAATAAAAAGCAATAACTCCCCCTAATTTATTGGGGATTGATCGAAGAATTGCATAAGCAAATAAAAAATATCATTCAGGTTGAATATGAATAGGTGTAATTATAGGATTTGCTGGAATAAAATTATCGGGATCACTAAATATATATGGATATTGTAAACTAATTAAAGTAAAAATAATAAGAAATATTATAAATCCAAAAAGATCTTTAAATGAGAAGTAAATAACCGCGTTGATTCGCGATTTTGTTTTCTGGCTTTTTAATCAAAGCACCTTTTCTAAATCAGAAAATCGCATTTGCGCGAAGGCGCTATATGAGGCAAGTTTTTTAATTCAATTGATCAATCGCATTATGCACAAATGCAGGTGCGGGCCTGAGAGACGACTTGACACATTGCACGAGGCAGAGAATACGCGAAATGCGAAACCCGCTGGGACTCGACACCGCGCTGCAGATAGCGCAATTTATGAATCGTATCGAAAAGAACGAGAGTCGGCAGTAAATATAGAGACGGGTTTATTAATTCGTCAATCAATTTAATTCAATTAATTACTCGAAATAAATAGGTAAGTAATGTAACGTAATGAACCTTTTACAGAGCAAAATTGCATTTACATATAATGCGATTGATGTAAATGCAGCTTTTACAGAGCAAAGTTGCATTTGCACATAATGCAATTGATCAATCGATGAATTAAAAAAACTCGCCTTATATTTATAGCGCTTTCGCGCAAACGTGATTTTTTGATTTCAAAAAGCTGCTTTAATTAAAAAGCTAGAAAATAAAATTACGAATCAATATTTTTCTCTGTCATCTACCCATTTATTTCGGATGATTAATCGGCCTCTCATAGCCTATTTATTTATCACTTCGATATATTTTCATATAAAATATCTCAACTAAATAAGATCCTTTTTAATTAATAACTTGACATATTTATCTTGTGACAAAGTTTTTAAAAAGTAAAATTAGATTAAGTACTTTTTATCTAATACAAGGTACCTTACGAGTAAATTGAACATTTGTAACAAATTTTAATACACCTTAAAAGAAATGTTATGAATATTCGTTAAAAAATATATAAAGAACCTTGAATGTTAGTATTTAATTCTACATGATCACACAGGGTCAATTTGATTCCAAAAAAAGTTTAAGGCTCTATATCTCTAAATTTAATTTTTTATTTAAAAAAATTTTAAGTGATGATTTGTTTAGTAACTTATTTCTTTTAATGTTTACTTTCGCAATTTTTTTTAACATGTTACAATTAAAATCTTTATAAAACTACTGTATTTTTATGTTCTACGATGTTTAAAGTATTAATAATTTATTTAATAATTTTAATATTTTTTTTAGATGACGATGAAATAAAATAAAATAAAATTGTCTTTAATACAATGTCTTGCAAAGTCGAATACTCTTTTTTTTATATTTTCACTGGAAAACCTTGCACAGGGATGAAATGGAGAAAGTTTTATCGAACGAACATATCACCTATTCTGGTTAATTCAATTACGATGCCGATGAGTGATCCGCTTTGTGTCTTTGACAGCGCGCGATACGATCATGAATGTTAATGAGCAGCAATATCAATATTAACGCGCGCTTAAATATATGCCCATTAAGCCGCAACATCCGGACTATTAAATACACAAATAGGGGAATTCATAAATTTATGAGGCTTTTAGCGGTGATAAAATTTATTCATGTTTAGGTACAATGGTTCAGGTACTGACAGGCGCAACGTGATAATGTCGCTAAACGTTGGAGAACATTCGGTTCAGTTGCTTGGCCAACGAGTAAAGCGGTAGGCCTGTTATGGTATAATAATCACCCTCTATCCTTTCAATCAGGCAACCCCCTATACCCTGAAGACCGTAACCTCCTGCCTTATCCCTGAAATAACATTCCGCTTAATCGCAAAGACTAATTGTAACAATCGCAATGCCGATACTGCGACCCAAGCGAGCTGACGTTATTTTGACGTCAAAATCATATCTTTGACAACATTTTGAAAAACAGTGTCAATAAATCTTACATTTGGAGAACAGAAAAAACTAAAGTTATGCGCCGTACGTTTCAAGATTACGTCTACATGGATTATTTATTACGCTACTGGAAAAAGAGTCTTGTTGCATCATTTAGAAATCTGATAGATTCAATCAATACGTCTGTTCAAAAACGGACGAATCAGAAATCTTGTAGGAATTACCAGATTGTAAAATTTATCAAACGTTCTGATTATAATAATCTGAGTCCTATTATAATAACCAGAAATTCTGCTTTCACCAGAAACACTCAATCATACAAGTTTTGTTATAATCAGATCATTTTTCTTAGTGTATGTTTACACAAATCTTTTTCATGTAGACAATACAAGCAATGTAAATTATTATAAATAGATAATACAATACAGAAAAAAGTAATGAAATTATAAGATTGTTTTCTAAATCTGACTTTAGTATTAATAAATAAAAATATTTATAATTTTGAAAATTAAAAACAGAACATAATTTCTATGTTTCATGAAATTTCTGAATCTTCAATGATTCATTGATTATTATTTACATAGATAATGACATGAAACATAATTTACATAGTTTATATTGCATATACGTAATGTAGATTATTTATATTTTATGTGTAAACGCTCAACCTTGAAAAAATTATTTGTACTAAAAATAATTAAAGATATGTAAAAAGTGTAATATATCACTTTTAAAATCTATGTCTAAAAAGAAAACTAATTTTGACACTTTTGACTTATGTTGTTTCACAATGAAATGAGCATTTTTATACACATAATTGGGTTGTTTAATTAGAACGTTCTATAAATGTAAAACAGACTCTTCCAAGAATATTATAAAATAATAGGTTGTATCCTAAGAAAGATATTTAGTTTTATTGTCGAAAAATACATGCATTTATAAAAAAGCAAACTCGACATTGAATTCTAGTATGCTAAAGCGATTCATTCATTGAATATATTTTGTACAGAGCATAATGTAAGAAAAACAGTCACTGTTACAGGTTTCTTTTTATGTGAGTGACAGTTCTGTAGACCTGGTATCCAGAAAAGGAAACTAAAGTAGTCATCGAATGAAATTGTATATCTATCTCCCTTGATTCTGAAGCCCCTAATATCTCTATTTTGACAAAAAATGACTTATGTTTTTCAAATGACTGATTCGAACAATGTCAACCTGCTTCCTGGGACTGCAATTCTACAATGCGATATTGCAATACATGACAGTTACACTCACATGGGATCTCCAGTTTTAATATACTCTTTAATTTGTCTCTCCGATATGTCTCCGAACTTTACTTTGGCAGACTCATAAAATTGGACTTCAGTCTTTGGTGTTTTTAGACACACGCCAGTGTAGACAATGTGTTGCTTATTTGCTAAGCTAAGAAAGAGAGTTGGGTACTACGTTGTGTGTTACGTTTAAATGAATCTAATCCCTGGAGGTGTTACCTGGACAACATCTGAAAAGCTTCCATCTCGTTTCGAGGCTTCCCATAGATAATGTCGCCCATTGTCACCATGGTATCTGCTCCTATTATCAGAGCCAGCGGCGTAGGGTTTGCTTTTAAACGCTCGTACACCTCGAGCACCTTGTACCTGGCTATGTCCTGAACGTATTCCCCGTGTCCCTCATACTTTGCTCTGTCGAGGTTCTCGTCGTAGAGAGACGGCACCACTTCTGCGTTTATGCGCTGAGACGAATATTATCCACGTTAATGTAATTCAACTCGAGCGATCATCGCGCAACCGTCCACCGTTTTTACGTCTACAGAATGCAAAAAAAAAAAGATTCTTCGTACGATTGTTTACCAAGTGTCTTATTATGTCGTGTCGCCTCGGGGAGCCGCTGGCTAAGATCGTCCTGCCGTTCGCCAGGGCTTGAATCGTCGACTCCAGCATCCTGCGCGATGTGCAACGCAAAGATTCGCGGCGATTATCGTTAATGACACCTGCTGCACGGCGCAAAACTCGCGGAACACCGTCCGGCCACACCGATCACCTCACACGTGGTGGGAAAAACGCGCGCGACGTAAACAGATTAATGGCGCAGCCAGAGCGCGCCCGTCGGTAAACGCGAGACGTTGCGAGCCGCTTTACATCGCGATAACACCGCAGAGGACGCTGCAGGCAAAGAAAAAAAAGCGTACTTGCTCTCTATCAGATGTGGTGCCTTTTTTACTTCACGCTGCGCATAGAATTTTTTCGGCTGAACTACAATATTAATTTTAATAGATCTAGATTTGTCGGTTTGAAGTTGTGAAGGTACGTATAAGTAACATACTATATATTGACTATAGAATTCTGAAATAAAATTATTTACAAGAGCATATTTAAGTAATTAAGTACTTGAATATCGAGAATTGAGAGTATTAGAAACAGATTGTGTAATATCTTTTAAAAATTCAATGTTATTGTTTCTAAACTGATGTTATTGTACAACTAATTGTATGTTACTGTATAATTAATTAAAATTAATGTCACATACATTTATTAATTATATTGATTAACATTTAATTTAATTTTATATTATATATATCAAAATATTAATTATACTACACAAACCATATATATTAATTATAATACATAAAATTGATTAAAAAATATCTTTTAAATTGATGAATTATTTCATATTTCAATAAAAATTTTAATGCCAAATTTTTAATAATCCTATGTACAATAAAAAAGAAAGGAAAGAAATAATATAAAAAAATTAAAAATCTATAAATAATATCTATAAACATCTACATAAATAGAGAGCAATACAAAATTCATTAAAATACCTTTCAGATTGATAGAATTATTATAAATAAATGAATAAAAATTTTAATGCTCCTTTTTTAATAATACTAAGTAAAGAAAAAAGAAAAAAATGATACTAAAAAATATAAAAATCTATAAGTAATATGTATAAACGTCTACATAAATAGAGCAATATAAAATTCATTAAAATATCTTTTAGATTGATGGAATTATTTCACAGTGCTTCAATAAAAATTTTAATGCTACTTTTTTAATAATCTTAACTAAAGAAAGAAGAAAAAAATTATATTAAAATATTTAAAAATCTATAAATAATATCTATAAACGTCTACATAAATAGCAATGTAACATCAATTAGCAACTATTATTTACTACATTGTTACTCATTGACTCCATCTTTCGTTCTTTATTCTTTTCTCCGAACGAAGCGATCTTTATTGCATCGATTATGCCAATCATACATGTATAAACACACACTTATTCACGTTTATGTTATACAATCAACAGACAATGTTTCAATGTAAATATTTAAAAACGTTACGAAGAATAAATATTTAAAAATCATTGATGATAGAATATATAGATAGAATATATAGATAAATGTGTAAAATATATACAATATATAATTATAAATATCAAATAAATAATATCATAATATCATAAATGTGTGTATGTGTATACATACATACACATAGTACGTAAAACATTGTGTATATTTATACTTAATTTGAAGAGATCACATAAATGCGTAATCTGGTTCATGTTTGAAAATATATCGGCGTTAGAGGGAGAACTGTTCTCCAGGCGCAACTCAAGCAGACTCTAATACATCGTAATCGGTAAATTACGTAAATGCCGCATGCCATGAACGAACCTAAAGGTCAGTCAGTCCGAGGCCTTACATAATCGCAAGGCGAAAGGTTGACCCATCTTTGCGCCGCACAGCCTTCCAGTTAAACAAAGATTTAGCTGCATTCTTTTTTTTTTTGCATATCACTCGCGCGATCGTATGCGCTCCACCTTTAATTGATTAATCGGTAAGTGATCCACTTGTTCGTGCGAAAAGAAAACGTTGCAAGACGTATTGGAACTTTGTTTCAGTGAATGCTCTTTTGAATAGATGAACAGCTATGTGACATTTTAACAAGGTTGTTATGTTTAAAACATTTACGATTAGAACATGTTTTAAACATTATACTGTTTTAAATAAGTGTTAAAAATATGTATTTAAAGAAAAGATTCAACATAGATTTCAGGGAATATTCCGAAATATTCGTATGTTTATTTTTCGTAAATATTTAAAAAATTTTTATTTATAAAATATGACTCTTATAACAATATTCAAAACATATACGAAGATATAAATAAAAATTATATCTTTGATTTTGTTATTTAAATTCTATTGTCTTATATTCATATTGTCAAGGAGTTTCTATTCAATCGAGATATACATTTTTTTAGTAATTAAATATATTATTTTTATATATAAAATATAAAGAATATTAAGTTATATTAAACTTATTTTTTTAATGTTTATTTATTTTGATTAAAAATCAGAATTATTTTAAAAATTACAATTGCAAAGTTGTTTTTTTCTGCTGCACGCAGCTATTGATTATATAATAATAATCAAAACCTTCATACATTTTTTAAATTTATACACAGAAATAAAGCTAAATTTAGAAATAATTATTAAATTCTTACATAAAAAATAGTATTAATATGAGATTAAGACATAATTGTATTGAAAAAATTGTAAGTTATATATTTGTTCTATATGTCATTTTACGTGTTTAAGACATGTTTAAATCATATTTTTTGTTTTAAACATGTTTCAAAAAACACAATTTGTTTTTTTTTAAAGAACATGATTTTTATCAATTCTATATTTTAATATCTTTAGCAGTTTAAATTTCAATAATATTCGTGAAGTATAAAATAGAGTTTTTTCTAACGAACAATCACTTTTTATTTTATTGAGAGGAAGAGAGAGAAAGTTTATAATTTTGCTAAAATGGCACATTGTATTGGGTCCCGACAGATTTGTTTAATTGCATTTGTTTGCTGAAATTCGGTTTACGTGCCGCTCTGCTAAATAAATATCCAACGATTATGTATTCGCAATTATTCGTTCGGTTGAAAATCAACAAGCGCACACGTCCGTCTGCGGTAAACAATTGCCGTAAACAAGTAATCGCTTTAATTTAACGCAGGTACGAACAAGTAATACGAGTATAGCAGCAGGGTCAAGTTTACTAATGAGTGCACGTGGCGAGCGGCCCGCCGCGGTGTTATTTATGAGATAATTGCTGCTTAGAGCCGCGCAAGGATGAAATATCGCTTTGTTTATCCCTTCAATCGACGGGTCTTCAGCTTGATCTGCAATAATTGACAATCGCATTTATATAACCGGCTGCAACAGGGGGCATATCTTAAATCTCGAAAATGATAATCGGACGATGATGACTATCGCGTGATTATTTATAAGCTCGAGCTCGCTGCTAATTATTAATTTTCAAGTCGGCGTATTGTCGTATGCAAATTAAGGGTACTTATGATTGGCAGATAGAAGGATAAAAATGTTTGAAAATTATAATGACTAGGTATGAAGGACGGGAAAAAAATATAAACGAAAACACGCGATGTTTGCGATCCTCTTTCGTAGAATTGAATAATTCTCATAAAAAATGTTGTTTTGCGCAAAGCCGCATTAGATTCCGTCTCTTAACATTCTTGTCTTACGAAGGATTAGAAAGGCGTACGCATTAGGATTACTACGTCGACATGTGATAAATAATGTGTTTCTCTTACGTGCTATCAATGAAACGCACACGTACATACATAAAAAATAAAACAAGTTGTAAAATTGTTCTCAACACGTTTATCTAAGCGGTTGAAAAGTCGTACTTAATTACTGACGGCTGTTCACGCGGTAATTAGCTTTTCCCACATAAATCCCTTTTCCAGCCAGACACATCGCTTAATGCTCAATTAATTAAAGTTTCGGATTAAAGTTCGGCCGACTCTGGGGGACATAATGAGTGAGAGGGGCAGCGAATCAATCGTAGGTGTTAGAAAGGCGAAAATACAAAATACATAATTCACTTGCGTGCAAAGTGCATCAGATATTCCATGCCGAAGAGGTAAGCCGTGAGCAGGATATCGCAAACCAGTTATTAAAAGAGTCTTACGCGGCCGGCATACCTCTTCTCGCGCTTTTCGATCAAGTCGCCTCGGCGCGAATAAAGCGCGACGCTGGCAGGCACGTTTTTGTTTATTATCTCTCAAAGAGGCAGGCATTCGTGAAATATCCGACCCGGTTCAACCCTCGTCGCGCGGCAGGTGTACGCGACGTTGTACCTACCTACCGAATATCGCCGCGCGCGGGGATTACGTCACCGGGGTAACTCACGCGAAAGGACATTTAACGAATATCCGAGAGCGGTCAAATAAATCGAATAATCTGGGACGAAATGGTTTACGAGAGCTCGGCTCGGAACGCGCGCGCCAGTTTCTTAAACGCAAATTTCTCTCTTGAATCGCCGTACTCGATCTATTTCATGAAAACTTTTACCCTCATAATTTAAAATGCAAGCAACGTGAAATGCGAATAAACTTTCGTACGATATCACGCTGTTAGGGTCACTAACGCCACATATATATCAGATTTAAAGAAATATTTTATTTAAAAACGTTTTAATATCAATCAGTCAGTTTAACGCTATATTGGACATACGGTCCTTGCAAAGTAAATATAATTTGGAAATGTGTTAATATTAACACTTCAAATAAACTATACAACATATGAAAGTTGTGTGAATAAGATTATATTTTTATTTAATAACATATTTTTTTAGTTTATTTACTTTATTTGTTATTCAAAATTAAATTATTTTTTACAATATTAAAAAAAAATCCCTATTTTTTTGAGCACTTAAATATTCAAGATGATTTATACAAAATTTTATTGTGATTGTCTGTTTAATTATTTTGTAAATAAATGAAAAAAAAAATATTATTTACAGAATTGATCTCTGCATTGAAATGAAACTTTATACAAATCATCTCGAATATTTAAAGTACTTAAATAAAAATATTGATTTTATTAATATTTTCATTAGAGCATATGTCTACTTCTTATTAAAATAACTTTTTGTCCAGAAAGAAAATCGCCATCAAATTTTTTCTATTACTTTCAAATGCAATATAAAGCAATCTATAATTTTTTGATAATTCTTTTAATGTTTTAAGAAATGTTCTATACATCCTTACAATTTATACACCAAGAGAAAAAATTACTAAACTTTAATAAATATTTCTTTGAATAGTTGCAATGAAATATTTATTAAATGTAAATATTTACTTACAAGAACCATTAATTTAACTCATTCATCAATCATTTTTTTATTGAGTAAATATTTATGTATCATAAGTAAATATTTCATTGCAACTATTCAAACAAATATTTATTAAAATTTAGGAATTTTTTCTCTCAGAGTACCGCTTTATATAAATCCGAAGTTTTGCCGTGGAACGTGGAATATCTCTTCGTGTTTCCTTACTGTTTATATCCAAGCAGAACAACGAGTCACAATAATGTCAAAATGACATCAAAGTGACTCGTGATTGATCGAAAAGTGACTTTTAATGATCATTTTGTATTCACTTTGACATCATTTTGACGTCGTGATGACTCCCTGTTCTGCTTGGGTATATTCCTTCTTCAGAAGGTATTTAAACAGCAGCTAAATATAAATTATCATGTGAATCGATGCATAAATAATCCCTGTGGGAGGAGACTCGCACGGTCGACACGCATGCCTGTCTAAGCAGAAATTAACAAGTTGGCCAATAGGTAAAATTACTGGCGCAGACTTCCACTTTTACGCGCCGTGTGAAAAGTGACTTTTACGTCGTAAAAAGTGTTTTCAGCGATCGAGACCGATGCGTGTGGTAATTGCGAGGATGTTACACTGTACGGCTTGTCGGGAATTGCGCAACGATATCAGGCGCTTCTCGAGATGGCAGGAGTCCACCGATCGCGAACCGGCCGGTCATCCATGTCACCGCGGCCACAACTATTCTTGCACGATATATGTGATAGTCGTGAAGCACACAAGCAAATAGAATAAAACAAGGAAAACAAAAAAAAAAAGAAATGAAGAGAAAATTTCATCGTCGGCCCGACCGAGCGCAACGCGGCTTTATTCGGCAGGTTTTGTAACGCTCTCGTGTAAATTTTTCGTGTAAATTCGCCGGCTTGAAATTTATTCGACGCGTTCCGTCGTGAAAATCAGTTAAAGTGTCATAAGTGTCCGCGCGAGCTGCGGCGAGCACGGCAATCGCGCCGGGGCTGACGTTATTAAATGCGATTGCGCAAGGAGCCGCGCGCGAGAAGCCGCTCCAAAGGACGCGGGCATTATGACACCGCGGCATGTAACGCGGCCTCTATGGTGCACCGGCTACGTCACGCCTGCGGAGTGCCTGCGGTTTTGTATTACATGTAATACGCCTGCACACGCTTGTCAGGGGCGTACCTCGATCGGAACCCCGATCCCGGATCGCTCTCCTCGATCAAGCCTTTGTGCATCGCCGTCTCTCTGTCACAAATGATGGGACATCGCTTCGATTCGTCACAATAGATTCGCGGATGTGTCGAAAAGTTCTAAATGTATTTTTCACAGGCAGATTGAATGCATTTATCAGTGAAATAATTAAATTAATTTTTTTTAATGCATTTACCTTTGAAATAATTTAACTAGTACTTTTTTAAATTTTTACATAAAAATAGAAAAAGGTAGGAACCCAAACTGTGTGTATTTTTTAAATATTATATTATATTATTGTATATAAACGCACCAGTACAGGAAAAGTTTTTCACTTGTCCCTTGACAATATTTAGTTTAGGCTTTCAAGATGATTATGAGGGATAATTCTTTTTTAATTATTTTGTTATACAGTATTCCAAAATTCACAAATCTCAAAATACTATAGCAAGAAACTTCTCGAAAAATTAAGTAAAACATACACTGCTTAAAAATGTTATGAAATTTAATGTATTTCTAAATTAAATATTCAATTTAAAGTGTATTAAATTTAATGTATCTATAATTGAAAAGTATGTGCATAAAATTTAGTGCACTTTTGACAACATTAAATGTTTTTTAATGTACTACTTGAAATTTGCTTCCGTTACATTACATTAAATTCTACTGCAAATATTTTTCGAGATATAAAGATTTAAAGCTGCTTAATCACAAACTGCAGCAGTATTAGGCCGACATTCATAGTCGTAAATAATTTTCAATCTTCAATTGAAAGCATAATTAATTACAGATTCATTCATTCATATTTTTTCTTTCAATTGAAGATTGAAAATTATTTACGACTATGAATAACCGGTCTTAATGACTATATGACAGACAACTGTCTAAACTGTCTAATCTCTGATTGATCAGCTTTAAGCACTCATATCTCAAAATATAAATCTACTGCTTGAAATATAAATCTACTTCTTATTATAGTATTTTTATTCGTGAATTTCGGAACATTCGTATACTGTCGTGTTCAACTGTACTTGTCCAACTTCTTTTTTTATTATGGTAATTTTTTATTTATTATGGTAATGATTAAATGATAGATAATTCTCTAGGAAAAATCCGCATTACAATGTTATATCATTGTGATAGGATGAAACGGTCTATTCATTCGATTATTAATATAACGCAATCCGGTATCGACGTCTTTCCATCGTCGAAGCAGGAAGCGAGTGTTCGCGGCATCTCCTAGACACCTTTGTTTAATTAATTCAATTGTCATTACCGTATTATCGCCTGACATTGCACAGGCAGTAATTTAAAAAGACGGACTTCCTGCATTCCCGCACGAGCGTCTCTCTTGCCTGATGCGTACATGGAAACGTCTTTACCTCGAATTCTTTTTATTCACTCGCCATAAGCGTTTACGTCTTGTCATGGAAAAATTAGCTGACATGATATTACGTAGTACATATTACTATTTGTAGCCTATAGCGAAATACCGCCGATGGCCGTTTATAACATCCTAGTTAAGGCAAGCTCGATTGCAAATTAATCGGGAAATCTATCTACGACAACAACTTTGAAATAAAACAAAGTTGTATATCCTTGGAGATAATTCTTATAAAAATTCTTTACTTCTTCCTTGGCAATAATTCATGTTACCCCAAGGAACAAGTGAAGAATTTTTTCTGTACTGGAATTTATATAACATAAAAAAAATATGTCACACATACATACACTCATACATACACACAGTGAGAAAGGGAAAGAGAAATATCGTCAACACCACGTGTCTGCCCGAGTACCAAATATTGACGCGCCGCTCAACGAGTTTAAAGTTAAGAGCACTCCGTATAACGATCGGATTCTTGTCGGAGCGTGGCATATCCTCCTCGTGCGCTCGTTTCTCCGCTCGCGTCTCCGGTTTTCCGAGATCCAAGCAGCCGCGACGCGAGATCGCGGCTTCGTTAGCCCGATCCTGCGACACGCGTGTACGTACACGCATGTACGTACCCACACGACATCCCTTGTAAGTAGAAACACGCGCGACTTACGTGACCAACCGTCTCGTCCTCTCAGCTGACTCCTCTCGATTTGCGGCACGACGACTTGTTCGCGTGTGCGCGTGCAATCGAGCAATTCCACGGGGGACGACGAGGCTACCACCCATCGGAATGCAAATTGTGACTTTAACGTTGCGCCGATAGTAGTGTCGGCCTGAAATGTTTCAACGGTCGCGCCACAGCTGCACGTTTTTTTTTTCCACGTTGGATTGTGCATCTCGTCTCCTACGAGGCGCATCTCGTCTCCTACGAGGAACGCCTTTCATTTTCCCTCCAGCGACATTCTTGCCAAAGTTCCCCAACAGTTTTGCATTATCCATTGGATTTTTGTGTCGCTCGCGCTGTTACCGCGAATGACATAGTCTACGTGTAAACTTGCACTGATTATTATTAATGTCATGAATTTTATTTTGATCTGGAATATCAGTTACTAAATAATTTTTACAAGTATTATATCGCAGAATGTTTATTTGAATGAAATCTGGAAAAAATGAAAAAGATAATTTTCGTTTTCACGAATTTTTATGTACATTTAAATTTTGAATTTTAATATATAGATAATACACTGAAAAAAAGTTTTTTCTGATCAAATCATTTCCTTTGATTTAAATAAATATCAGTATAAAATAATTTATTTTTAAACTTAGGAAAAATTTTTTTAATCAAGAGAATTGATGTTAAAAAAGTATTTGAAAATAAAAAAATTTTTTTTCAGTGGAAAAAAATTTCTATATAAGAAAAATAATATTTTATAATATAAAATCACTTTAAATATATGATTTTATAAGATTGTCAATATGTATATGTGATTCATATACGAAATTCTTGAATTCAAAAATTTTCAAATAATTCAGATTCGAATTGTAGAAATTCAAATTCGAATTGAATCGAATTTTACTGATTCAATTCGATTCATGAATCATTTTCGAATTCGAAATCAGAAACGTTTACTGAGTAAATCATTTATTTGTCCATGAATCACAAATCATTTCATATACTTATAAAAATAGAAAATTTTTGTTTTATGATCAATTGTATTTCTCTTCTACGAGGAACGCCTTTCATTTTCTCTCCATCGATAGTCTTGCTAAAATTCCCAAACAATTACGCATTATCTGATATCGATTTTTGTATCGCTCGTGCTGTTACCGCGAGTGATTTAATTTGCATGTGAATTTGCACCGATTATTAGTATCTTGAATTTCAGTCTGACCTGAGATATAACGATTCTTGTTAGAGTGTTCCTTCGTTTGCGTCTCAGTTTTCCGAGATATAATAGTATATGCAATTGTATATAAGTCTAATTAAAACGGTATTAATATAATTGGATAAAGTATGATTCAATAATGCTCTTCTCGATTCATAAGTAAATATTTGTGTAAGTAAACATTTGTATCTTTTTAACCTTTTAATAAATATTTTAATAATTTCTATTTTTATAAGGATTTACATGAAAGTTTTGGGATATTCATGGACAAATAAATGGGTTACTCAGTAATGTTTCTGATTTCGAAATATGTAAACGATTTATCTGATATTATTGCAAAAGAGATCGTTTATTAATTCACAATGCGTTTTAGGTCTTTCTGTCTGCCAACGTTATACATACGTATATGTATACAAGAAACGTGACTCGCGAATATTCCTCCATTTTGGAGGATCGGTGCCCGGTTAGCTTGAATCATACTCGTGAGCTTATTAAATAACGAATAGTCGAGGATCATTCTCGCGCATAGTAATACCTTTCCTTTGGGAGAGCTCGATTTATTTCTCTCTCTTTTTTTACTGGCATCCCCAACGGAACAGGAATGCCCGGCGATTTAAACACAACCGGATGCAATCTTAATTAGAATTTTTCAGCGGGATTTATGTCTCAATCGTCCGCATTCCCAGCGCGCCTGCACGAATGAAATGTGTCGGTGAGGTGAAACTGATTGAGACCAAAGGATAACTATTTCATTCGTTTGCTCATCGCCATTGGCACCGAATGAACATTCGATGAAACTCCTTTTCTCGAAAGCGATAGGATATCCGTTCGGTGATCTTGCTGCTCGAAAGACTGTGTCATGCACGATTTTTCTCGGTCGAAGTAGATAAATCGCAGATCTATTAATCTTCCAATTTTGAAAGCTCCATTCACTTCGTTCTTCCGTTGTGAACCACTCGTTTTCGCCCGTGACATTCTATCCCCCTCCGCAGACAAGATCGTCGATAGGAGCGGATCCGATAAGAACGAGGCGGGACAATCGCCACGCGCGGCTCGAGAACAAATCCTTTCAGCCCTAAGGGCAGATCCTGCCCCGCGCGCTCGGACAAATCGCTTTCCGAGGGGGAGATCGCGCGCGTTCTACGGTATCCCCGCGACGCCGCGTCACACGAATGACACGACGTAAATGTCGGTGTACGGCCGTGGAGGCTCGCGAGAAAGGTTGCGTATACATTCGACGACGCAGAGATTAATAAAAGGGACTGTGGATCGCGCATCTCATGGGGCTCTCGAGAGGACCACCCTCGTTTGCACGATAAACGACCTTAACGTTCGAAATAGTATCAAATATTAGTATCAAATCAAAAATAATATATTCTATTTAACAATCATTTTGTTTCATACGTAAGTAAGAAATTATATTCTTGCTTAAATGTGAACCAATGAGAATTTTGCTTATGTATGATTTAATCTTCTTTAAAGAATTTTATTCACTGAGAGAAAACATTCCTAAATTTTAATATTAGAAATATTTATTCAAATAGTACTAATGAAATATTTATTTACGGTACATAAATATTTATTTTATAAGAGAAAATGATATTTGAATTAGTGGTTCTCGTAAATAAATATATATTTACATTTAGTAAATATTTCATTAGTACTATTCGAATAAATATTTATTAAAATTTAGTAATTTTTTCCCAGTGTACACTGTTAAAAATCGGTAGCAAAATTTAATGTAATGTAACAGAAGCAAATTTCACGCAGATATATTAACATTTAATGTACATTTTTAATGTAAATTTAATGTTGCCAAAAGTGCACTAAATTTCATGCACATGCTTTTCAGTTATAAATACATTAAATTTAATATGTAACTTAAGAAAGGCATTGAATTTTATGACATTTTTAACAGTATAGCCTCAAATTTCAACAAAATATTATATTTTTATTTATTTCAATGTTATAATTGTCAAGAGTACAATATGATTGTGTTAATATTAACATTAGTTTGATGCAAAAATAATTGCGGTTTTTGTTATTTTAAACTTTGATGTTTATTTTGAAATAAACTTTTATTTAACTATATTGACGTAATATATCATTTTTAAACCGTAAAATATGCTCCATTTATGTTAAGCTGTACGTTTGTTGATGATCTTCTGGCCGAATGCTTGATATTTGCGAGCAGTTTCCGCTGCTTTATGTCTCATTTTGAATTTATACAATAAAATTACTATAACTTGCCTTTTTCCATTTTTAATTTGATAGTCTAAAGTAAATAAGAACAAACAGTGAAAAAAAACCATTAACATAAGTGAATAGACCGAATTTCGCGCTTTAAAATAGTATATTGCATAATCGTAGTTAAATAAAAGATTATTCCAAAATAAGCGCATTAAAATTTAAAATAATAAAAATCGCAATTATTTTGCATCAAATTTATAATAATAAAAATTCCAATTCTTGTAGATATTGTTATTTTCTGTTCGATATTTTTCTTTCTCTCAACCCATGAAAATTATTATTGAATAATGAGAATATATTTTTCTTGATAAAGCTATACAATATTTCTTCATGAAAGTAAATTATGTCTGTTAGGCGCTATATAATCTCATTTCAATATTTAAATTAGATCATTTACGAAATAAGATAACATGAGCATGTTACAGTTTCGAATGAAAATGGAACTCTTAATGGTGTTAATGAACTACTCATACCAACAGTCTGGCACCGTTCATTAACGATAACAACGGAGACTACTGAATAAAACTTCAGAGTATCATGATATTATCTTTTTTGTACCAGAAATACTGAAAATAAAAAGTCCTACCTTATTTCATAAATGACCCAATATCATAAGTATTTAGATAACAAAGATATCTTCGAAACAAGAATGTTCTTATTTTTTTTTGTGTGTAAACGTCGCCGCACAAAAAAGTAAAACGTCGTTTCGTACGCATTATTAATTATTCATGCGAAATTACGAAAAAAAATGATAAGGGCGCGTAGTATACCGAGGTTGAGGCGTTCATTGGGCCTCGCGGCTCTGAATGAGTGGAAATTACGCAAAGAGCGGCGCACGGTGTGTTGCTAAAGTGCTTGCTTTGATACGCCGCACAATATCTGCGGGCGTGTTTCGATTGTTTCGACGTTATCCACTTGTTACGTGTATACCCGCGGAACCGTTGGTTCGATGCCACTCGACACACGACTGATAAGCTGTCTGTGGTGGGCATCTCTCCGAGGGAATGTCGTGGTCGCCGTTGCAGCATCGAAATTGGCGATCCCTCGCGGTTCTTAAAAATTTGAAGAGAGCCAGTCCCGTGTTTTCCCAGGGCTGTTAGATAAGTGAAACTCTAGCGTAATCTAATTTTGATAAGCGCGGAAATAAAACCCGGGTATATTTCCCAATAGAATAAGAAACTTCTGCTCAACTACATTCTCGCGCGAGAGCGAGACAGTTTTAAATTTAAACTTCGTTTCCCCGTCACCACTTTCCGTTCCTGCAGTCGACGCTCCCAGGAAAAAAAAAGGAAACCGGACCGATTCGAAGGATTAAAGTAGCGCGCGAGAAGCCGGAGACGATCGGCGAGTCGCTCATTCTCGGTCCCTCGCGTCGTTATGAAAATGTCAAAAGCGAGAGAGCGAAGTACCGCTCGCAAATTCTTGCTCGGGTGAATGGGGCGCGGCCACCGTACGAGTATCATAACGAGCGCTTAATTATACGAACGATAAAAGTCGGGCAGATTGCACATTCGGGAATCGAATGGCCACCCTCGCTCGCGATTGCGGGACTGCCGGCTCCTCGAAACGCGCAGCTGGAAAGATCACGAGGAATGTGTCGCATAACTCGATGTAATTCGTTTCAAGGACTGGCGTGCACACACCGGTGCGGTAAAAACGAATCGCGGAGAGTAAAACCGCTGGCAATTCGCGAAAATTGTAAATCACCGGACTTTTTGGAGCGCCGACGGCAAATGTCAGGGTTGAACGAACGGTTTTGAAGTCAGCCATCTGCGTGTCAAGATTGAGATACACATACAAATTTACTGAATCCTTCTGTTTTATGGAAAAATGTGAGAAAACTTTGTATTGTAAATAACTTAATGCCTGATAATATATGTATACGTAAAAAATAAATTCAATAATTTAACAAAATTATCCAAGTCAAATATTTATACAAAAGATTTTTATAAGATTTTATAAGATTTTTAACGATTTTAAAATGTATGATTTAAAGATTTTAAAATAATTGATGTAAGACCGTAAAGTGTATAACATAATTAAAATTGAGAGGTCTTAGTCCTCGTAACAGGATTTTACTGATCAATAATATTTCTTATGTGATTTTATATATATTTTCTTTAAACCGCGCGCTGTTTTCCATCTTGAAACACAGTTCTTAAATTGAACCAGAATAGCTAATAAGTATCTTCTCTAATTATCAATTATATTGGTGTTAGTAAATAACTTAAAATACTGCAAAGAACTGCAAAAGATTTTTATGCTTTATATTACAATTTTTAATTCATCTTGATATATAATTTTTATATAGATAAAAATATTTTTAATACACTTCTCGGAATAGTTCTTGGAATTTTTTTCAAAATAAAACAAACAAGCAACACGATAATTATTGCGAAATGAAACAGTCTCAATGAATGTTGTGCGAACTATCAGGTTTTCTGAGAACACTATAAATAAATAACTTACATCTTATACGACACATATTTATGTCTTACATCCTATTCATTGTGCATTAGTTTAATGTTCATTGAAGAATCTGTTTCTAAAATTCTAATTCCTATTCCTAGTATCTAATATTTCTTCATTGTGCGCAGAGCCTTAGCGATTTGTCGCCTCTTCTCATTGTGTTTCTCATAATAATCCACTCACGTATTTACGCTCTGTGATAATTGTAAAAGTCGAAAGTAGCCGATAGCGATCAAAAAGGTCAACACGGGGCTCAAGATTGAACGCGTTTACATTACAAGAAAGAGACGGAAAATATTTTATACGCAAACGGCCGCATCCGTAAAGCGGAGTGAAGATTTCAATTTCCAAGAATATTGACACGCGCGCGTTGAAACGCGACATGCGGTACTGCGCAATAATCTTTTGATTTCTGCGATTCCTGAAAACAGCAAGCTGTTATTGCAATACTTTCTTTCAACACGATGATGATGTCATAAATGCGACCTCAAAAACTCAATCATCGGACTCACGAAAAAAGATTATATATATATATATAATATATATTTTAATATTATTTATACATATACGATATACATATATGTAAATATATTTATATATACATAATATTATAAATATATCCATATACTTATATATATAATATTTACGAGAAGAAATTTTAAATAAAATTTAAATAGCAAGAAGAATAGAATAAAATAGATGGAATATGTAAACATATGTAATGTATTTTACAGTGATCGTTATCAAAATCATATGTTAAATACATACAAAATATACATATATTCGTATCGAAACCGGTAAACACGAAATATGTCGTCGCGAAGAAATATACGCGTGGACCATGTTAGGATTATCATTCGTAGGTGGAATTCAACAAGCGGCTTATCAGCGACTAGACACGCGCGCATAAAGTATGCGCTTCCCGCATGCATGCATTACCCTGACGCGCTATCGCGCTACGTGTCGTGGCGTTATGAATGGCGCGAGGAAATCGCTTCCACTACGCGACGCTACGCCGATGTAGCCGTAATCGACCTAGACATTGCGTCCCTACACGTACTTCAAGCGCAATGCACTTTGCTCCATTTCGCGGAATCGCGATTGTACGCGCGCCACGATTCCCGTTGATCGTCTCGCGCGTCACAGCAGCGATATCGATCTATGATGAATACATTAATAATTGAGATTTCTAACGCATAAAATGTCACTCTGACGTGCTGTTTTCGTTGTGGAAAATTTCGATCGAATTTTCCTTATTATGTACATGCATAAAATAATTTTAATAACGAGCAATAATGCACCTTTAAGAAATCCTAGCTAGAATGTTTCATACACTGAGAGAAAAAATTGTAGTGGTGGCAACTATAAGGGGACAACCATACAAATTTT
>QKQZ01053130.1:0-15432 GCA_003595255.1 Solenopsis fugax
GTTGCTGCTGCTGTGCTGTGCCTGTGCTGTTGCCGCTGCCGTTGCTCCATGACTGTATACCTACGATAACGAGTACGGGGGTTGCGAGTCGTGTCTCTCTGTGATTCGTGTTTCTCCCCATGTTCCCAGTATTTTCGGTGCGCGACCGCCAATACTCGAATCGCCACGCAAACGATAATTTCCCCAAGTTTCTCTCTCTCTCTCTCTCTTTACCGCTCTTTTGGAATTATACCTCCGACATTACTTTGAAGATCCGTACCATTTTCCTTTTAATTGCACTCCCACGTATAATAAAAGCGTTACAGCCGTGCTGCCACGCATATCGAAAATTCATTTCAGTAAAATCAAATCGGTTTTTTAATAATTTCCCTACCTTTTAGGTTCTTCACAATTTCGCGAGAATTGAAACAGCTCGACCGCGACCGAGCGATATCTCTCGAATTCGAGCGCGACGAAAACGAATGCATTTTAATCTGGGAACAACGGCAGGATGATTCGTATGGCTTTGTGTGTACATGTATGTATGCGTGTGTGTGTGTGTGTGTGTGTGTGTGTGTGTATGTGTGTGTGTGTGTGTGTGTGTGTGTAAGTAACGCGCTGCCCCTTTCTACATTTTTATCCTTTTCCCGGCTTACCATCACGTAATGCCTCTGTATCTCTATTTTTTCACTGGCCAGTTTCTCGCACTCCAATTTAAGGCTGTGTAAGAAGAACAAGAATAGAGCATTAATATCCACCAGCCCTCGAAATCGTCGGAGCCATTGTCCCTCCGCTCGTCGTTCTTCGTCGCGACATTAAGTTAAAAACGCGCCGTATTACGCCGTATTACCATACATATCGCGAACGAGAGAAAATTAAGAGACGCGCGGTACAACCGTAGTAAAAGCTTCTAACGATAACGAACGGAGTAAAGACGCCAGTTTATATCGATTTCGTCACGAGTTTAGAGCGAAGGCGCAATAATAAAATTAAAGTTTTTTTTCTCGAAAAAACTAAATATTTTTTTCAAGAGGGAAATTCAGAAGTCTCGTAACGAGCAATTTAATTTGGTTCGAAGAAATGATCGAATGGACGCGGTAATTCCGATACACGCGTAGTTTGATATTCGCGAAAGGCGAATCACGCTATATATGTTGCGCGGCGCAATCTCACCTATAAGGCGATAAATTAGCACGATCACGCTCGTGCGAACGGCAACTCTCGTTACGCAAACGGCAATACTTGTACGGTCAGAAAGTCGATTAATTATTTCAGATTGACGCCGTGCCAACGATTTACGGGACGATTTATCGGGAATCACGTTGCGCGCCTGAATGCGCGCGCCTAACACGTGGCCGAGATAGCTCTGTGTGTTTCATGCGATCGGATGCACTTTTGGCCTTTCTGTGATTAATATCGCGATCCGCGAAATTTATGAATGTTGTTCTCATCGTAGTGCTTCTAAACGCGAGATACAATTTATTCGCGCTCAAACGTGCCGGCTGTGTCATCGCGCCGTTATTGTAATTATTTTTCTCTTATTGTCAGCACACTTTGTACATTTAACTTTGATGAAAAGTGGGGAGAAGAGGTGGAGAGTGATGCTCTTTCTACAGCTGCGGAACGCGGTGAATTTCGAACATATCGAACTATCAATATGACGTAAATTCAACGATCGCAGGAACTAGTCAGGCGTCAGCGAGCATTTCGCTTTCGCGAATCTGTCAGAGAGCGCGTGATGCGCGTGATGCGCGATCTCTGAGAAAACCCTCTTTTGCTGCGATTGCAGATACGTTATACGCATGCACCGCACACAGGCGCGCTATCCAAACGGGGATCTTCGCTCCTTCTCCAGACCATGCGCATACTTTGGTGTGCTCAGCTTCCGGTCGGACAAACAATTATCTGCCTACGTCCGTACATCGGTTGGTGCGTTTCGCGTGCGCGCCCACGCGGTATTTGCACGAGCGCCTAATGGATACGGCCCTACGGTGTCCACGGACGCGAACGTTTACTCCGTTCGACAAACTACTGACCGCTGAATGGAGTTTACATCGCGCTCAACTATCCGCGAGAAAATATGTATTTTCGCCGAGGAAACAGGAATCCGACAATTTTTCTGAGATCGCGGTTAAAGCTTTGGGACAAATTGTATCAATATCAACTTAATTATTACTTTAATTTAACCAGAATAAAAAAAAATACGTGTCATTAATAATTTATAAAAAAGATTTTCTAAATATTAATATCGCAGACGACAGCCAATGAAGACGTACACTTATACACAGAAAAAGAATTAGTATCAAATCAACAAATCATTGTTTCATATATAAGCAAGAATATAAAATCTCCTTGGAAGTATTTATAATCTCAAGGAGACATAATTTGCTAACATAAAGAAATTTTGTTTCTTCATGTAAGCAAATTATGTCTGATCAAGATTATCAAATTCTTCCAAGAAGATTTTATATTCTTGCTTATATATGAAACAATGAATTGTTGATTTGATAGTCATTTTTTTCTGTGTAGCTGCGTGATTAATATAAATTGCCAAAAACAGATGTAACAAATTGGTCGTGTCATTACTCAAATTGAATTAAGTGATCTGTACGTTTTCCATTGGCTGCCAATCGACGAAGAGGAAAGTTTGAAAATACGAAAGGAAGAAGGATACCTGTGATATTGAGCTTGCAAAAAGTTGAACTCCTCCTTGATACGATCGCAGGACTCGCCGACCGAAAATTTGAACGGCTGACCAGGCTGCGGTGGACCCTGAAACACAAAAACGCCATTAAATGTATCAATGCACCGCAATCCCTTAACGCCATTAAAGCCTGTAAGACCCCGAGATTTATTCGAGAGACTCCGATGTCCCGCAGGCTCGTAAGTAACTCGGAATCGATATACAGAGTTGGACAAAAAAATGTTGCCGCTTACATGCTACACCGCAACAGAAAAATCGCGTTACGTGTCTCATTAATCAATACTTATCTTAAGTATTTTAATCTCCATTTTTCGTGTCTGTTATCTGACTGTTAGCCTCTATTTCGCTCATGGCGTGGAAACTATTATGCAATTTTGATGACTTCCAGATTTACCTTCACAAATCAACAACTAGCGGTGTAATAATCTTCGAGTACATTTTGAACTGTTTCATAACTTTAGTGTATAATCGTAAACAATACAAACCGGCTTAAAGTTTAATTGGTTTAATAATTCTATCATATGTATCTCTCTCTCATCTTAATTCAGGTTTCATCCAACCATCACGTTACATGTGTAATGTAATAAACATACAGGATAACGCGCTAAACTCATTTTAGATAGCTTCTCATCTGAAAAAGGAAAATTTTGGAGCTCTACTGTTATTCGGTCAAATCAGTGATTGCTATTATGTCCCAAGCTTAAAACTTATAATTGATTGTCAGAATAGAAACAACTTTAATAATAAATTGAAACCAGTATATCACGTCACGAATGAGCCTTAATTAGGTTTATAATCCTTAATTACACACACATACACATATATATACATGTGTATATATGCCATTTATAATTATATCAATTACATATTTTAGAATACGCTATTTTTTTGTCGCGAAGCGTGCTGTAGCAAACGCCGAGTGACTTTGGTGGTTACTGTATCAACGTCCACGAGCGTAAAAGCCACATTATTGCCGGTAGTGCTGGTGCTACCCGCCTCCGTATACCTGTTGGTAATAACGTTACGAGCGTGTTATCGATCGTTTTGCACGTCGTGCCCCGCAAAACGGATACGCCACTATGGCCTCGTAAAAGCCGGAATATAGTTCCCTCTCCCTTTCTCTCTTTCCCCTCCCCCGTTCTCCAATCGTTCTCCTATGTCGTACGATCTAGATTCCGCGGCGGCCGAGGAATGCCGGAATCGCGATGTTTCGTGCTGAAGGTCGCTAACGATTCGCCGGCGATCGCGCGATCACGTAATGAAAATCGTGCCAAAACTCGTAAAATAAAGATCAACTTTGGACGCGTTACTGCGCTAATGAGTCCACACGTGTTATCGGCCATCGCCTGCCGTATTGTATAATACTAGGAATACGTATGAACTTTCAACAAACTAGATATACTAGGTACTTCCTTCTTTGTGATTTATTAATTTTTAAGTTAAAGACGTGCGAATCAAAGTTTTTCTAACGCCGAATCGAATCAAGTATCTTTGTTTGAATCACCGAATAGAAGCGAATTGTTGAAACATAACTTTTAATTAACAACATAATTATTGTTACGTTAAAGTTTAATAGATAACAAAAAATTTCTATGTAAAAAGAATAATATTGATCATATGATATAGAATCATTTTAAATATGATTTTACAAGATTATTAATACATGTAATTCGTGTTCAAAACTCTTGAATTTGAAATTTTCGAATAATCGCACATCTCTATTTTAAATCTCATTTTGAAATGTCTTATATGTCTCGTTAGAATCTCTTTTATAACTTTCTTCTGTATTTTATTGAAAAGCAAGTAATATTCCAAGAGGAGCGATACGGTATGTCGACGTATCTTAACGTATGATAGTCCTCAGAAAGCCTCACAGCTGCTCCCGGTAGTCACCGCAGCGTGTTTTATTAATCTTCACGGCTTCGTAAAGGGCTTCTCCCCGACGCATTATCGCACGTGTACGTTCGAATTACATCGAGGATTCGCGCGGCAGGCGTGCAATATCTTTAAACGGCTCAAGCTTGGGATCGACGAAGTCGTCGTACCAGACAATGCTATGTATCTCGCTCGCTGGCTTGTTATTTGCGAACACACACACACACACACACACACAAAAACACATGCGTACCACGCGTATATATACATACGTTCATCTTTCACAAGTGACTTTTAAATGCGACGTAATGCGAGTAGATTCTCTCGCCTATACCGTATTAAGGGACGGAAGAGCGGAGTTAATGTAAATTGGCAAACAGCTGATCGCAACGGAATCGCTGATCCGATTTGTATGCGACAAGTCACGACGGTCAATCCAATTAATTTATCAGCTTTCGCCGGTGGAACAGAAGAGCAGAAGACTTGGAACATATACTACTGGAAGGAGTATAGGTCTCTAATCCCTGTACATTCGAGTTGACGCAGAGAAGATTGACAAGGATGGATATAGAATGTCTAGTCGGCATGCTCCGACAAATAAAAGCGTTGATACGCGCGAGGACTGCGGGGTGATGAAAAGCAGCAGCATCTAAGCAAGCGCATTTTCAAGCCTATGCTCCTTCCAGTAGTATATGTTCTAAGGCAGAAGACGTCAGACATGCTAGCTGCTTGACACATTCCGGTAACTCCGTTTATCAGCTCTCTGTTTAATAAATCGATACGACAAGAATGTCGGTCCGCGAAAATACCAATGCTACTCGTAAAATGAATTTATATTTGAAGAATTGCCGCGTGCATAATTGTTGTAAAAATTATGCTTACTGATATTGCCGAAACACATCTACTTAATAAATATGGAAATATAGAAAGCGATGTATCCGATATTACAAATGTCGAAAGCACAACAACATCTTGCCAATATTTTCTTGAAATATTCATCGTTGAACGAATAGAATGACGGTAGTGATGGCCTTTCGCAACGACGAGCGAGAGGGGAAAGCAACATATACATACACACACACACATACATACACACACACACACAGCAGTGTGAACGACACGGTTAGCGTCCGTCGAAAAGCGAAGCGCGCGAATTATGTCGTTTCGACGAATAATAATGAGAGAACGTAGCCGTCGCGCACGTCAATCAGTGTCCTTTACGTGCCGTGGCCGATTTAATTATCCGATAGCCTCCTCTCTCCCGCATCATCATTCCACGTGTCCCTCTTTCCACGCCGCGCTTTTTATTCCGCGCGATCGAGAGCCATCGCAATAGCGTGCGCGCGTTCGCGCCGGCGGTATTCAAATAGCGCGTTATCGGTCCGACAACTCCCCGTGAAAACGATAGCCGGGGCCAGATAACGACGAACAAGAATTGGCATTAAAGCGCAACGATCGGCACGATCGCGCTTTTATTGGTTTTCGAGTCTCGCGCGACATTTAATACATCCCGGCGTAGATACCGGATTACCGTTTCGCAGTATATTATCGCGGACAACTCAATGGAGCGAGGAGGCCGCTGCTCAATGGACGTTCGTTAAAGCCGACGGGGGCGACGACGACTACGACGACGTCGTCGTCGTCGTCGTTTACGGTCACCCTGTCTCTTCAGGGCCGTCAAAGAGGGAGGGGACGAGGCAAGTCGACCACGCCACGATTACGTCCTAACGCTAACAGCAACTGGACCAATCAGTTGCGTTTGCAGCCACTCAAGTACGCTTAAGTGGCGCGTATCGCTGCGTCTAATTACGTTAGCTCCATCGATCCCGCCGTACGTCATCCACTAGATGCCTGATTATCGGCACGTATTATCGGACAGGTTAACTGCTCTCTACGATGTCCCCGCCTGTGATCAAGTCCGTAACCAAACACGAGGCACGCGCGCGCTCAAGTGCCAAGAACATTTGCTCATCTCGAGCTACGTGGTAAACGGGCATTGTGCCCACATCAGGGTCGCGTCTAAAATGGAAATGCCGCTAGAACGATCAGACGTATGTACATACGTCTACATATTGTGCCCACGGACTTCGGACATCCAAACAAATTCATTCGCGTCGTTCAATTGTACTTGTATATACAATTAAAGATTAAAATTCATTTCAATTTACCATCTTGAAAGCTGTCATTAAAGATTTCACCTGTTTCACTTTTAGAAAGAAATAATATTTCCCTCTATCAGGGTCTTTTTTAACTTGATGTTGGAGAGAAACAGCTGTCTGTATCAATCCGAGCACCCGATACACCGCGATAATCAAATGGACGGTAGTCTCGAGAGAGAGTTGGTGGCCGCGCGCGCACTCGTCCGCTTTACTTAGGGGCTCTCGTGAGAAACTCGCTAAACCATGGTGGGATTACGCGAAAGGACGACGCAAACAGGGAGAACGGAGGCCGGGAAGAGCTTCGAGAGGGTCGGCGGTTTTCGCCGCACCGCAAAACCACCGACTCGTGGCGCGGATTCCAAAACCACCCGACGACCAGAACCGACCGCGTTCGCCCTATAAGCGAACCTCTCTCTCTCTCTTTCTCTCTCTCTCTCTCTCTCTCTCTACCACCTTCCGTTATTCCGTAGAGAGCCGCTGGTCGCGAAATATCATCGAAATATTGCACGCGGTGGTGAAGAGTAGGCAAAAACACGTGATTTATCTTTTATAACAGTTTAAGCGACGTATAATCGAAATTCCTTCAAGCCATAATATCGCGCATGAAATGACCATGATCGAGTAATGAGCTTAAGTTACGTAATTTCTACAATTTTCGCGGGAAATTAGGCGAAAAACAATACGGAAATCGATGTTGGGTATACAACAAACTGATTGCCGAGCAAGTGAGCTCGAGCAAACCCGACCACGATCGAATACCGAAATTATGCAACGCGATAACAATTCCCCTAATATCGCCAGACAATACGCCTCAAGATTTGCATGAGGTGTAGAGTGAGAGAGGGAAAGGGAGAGGGGGAAAACAAGTGAGTGGGAGAGAGAGAGAGAGAAACGGGCGTACGAGCGGTTGTATCTTATTGATCATTATGATTATTCCCCGTAGCAGACTGCGAATTCATCCCGAGACTGCGGGGCACGACCGCTATTTGCATAAGCAATGCATTTTGATTCGTAGACCCACATTGTACTCGGCACACGGGGAATGACATAAATAATGCATAGAATAATGATAGCGCGCGAGCGCGCGGCGCGTCTCGCATTGCGCGCGAAAGCGAGTCTCTCTCTCTCTCTCTCTTTCTCTCTCTCTCGCGAAACGAGACGAGACGAGACGAGACGATTCTCGCGCTTGTAATTCTTCGGTATGCTGAAATTGCGGTGCGCCGCCGCGGCACATGCATTTTGTTCTACTCTCGTTAACCATTGCCGTCGCGTTATATCCAGCTATCTCGCGGTGTGATGATTCACGCGATCTTCACGCACACGTCACGGTAGATTTCACCATGCCTCGTTCCGCGTGAAGAAACACAAATAAACATCTTTGAAATAAGCGAAACAATAAAGTTGACGGTTCTTTAATACTAAAAACGAGAATGTCCAGATTTATAAGATTTCAAGAAACGAGCACATTTCTGCTGTAACACACATTGAGGCTTTTATACAGTTAATGTATAATCATAACGTATAACTTGCCAGGCCATTTACTGAAATTTATTTCGCGAAAGGTAACGAGTGGAGTTAGCGTATGTAGAGCGGTTAATAAAACCATCGTGTCAAAACGCTATTTCACGGGAGAAGGCGGTAACGGTGTCGGCGCCTATCTGCCGGCAGGATGTTCACAATGCGTTCTTTTATGTGCGTCAATCCGCCCATAGCTACGTATATGTCTATAGCGCAATCCATGATGATGCGAGCTGAAAACACCTGACGCGTGTACGCACGATTCTCCGTCCCGGTCCCGGTCCCGGACACAGGCAGGCCAGGCCTAGCCAGGCCAGGCACTTTGAACAGATCGCTGGATAAGAGGCGACCGCGCGGCAGTTTAACCCGTCGAGCAATTAAGGTGATACGATCGGCGCTCTCGTGAAATAACGTCACACTAGTACGCCGCTGGATACATGAATAAATACTATCCTCCGCCTCTTATATCTACGCGCGGTCTCTTTCTTTCTTTCTCTCTCTCTCTCTCTCTCTCTCTCTCTCTCTCTCTCTCTCTCTCTCTTTCCTTCTCCCACACAAGCACAAATGTATTTACATGAATGCTTCGCATGGCATCTCGCATGCACACGACACGGTAACCACGATCACGACGACGACGATGACAACGACAACCAGCTGTGCGCGTCGGAGATCGCTGTGCACAGAAGACTTAACTTAATAACATATGGACGCTGACGTTTATAGACTCCGTTTCGCCGCTGGCGAATGTAAAGTCTGTGTGTGTGTGTCCGTTTTCTCTCTTTCTCAGAGTTGATAGTCCCTTAGATCGCTATTGTGTAAAAAATTATCCGCGTTACACGTTTCAACAAGAGAAAAGTGTGTGAATGTAAAACAAATCGCGAAACAACTGCTAATAATTTGTCAATGTAATAAAGAAAATAGACTGAGCTAGACCAAACAACGTGATATGCTATTTGGATCTCCAGCAATAACGATTCAATGGGCGTGCACACGGAAGTCAAAAGGTTAAGAACCGCTGTTGTACCGTATACTTAGTGTATACTACGTCGCGCACCGTAAAAAGAAATGTCGGACGTGACAGGTTCGAGGTGAAACATGAGATAACAGACGGACGAGGGAACGAGGAATGTTGGGGAAAAAAGAGCATACGAAAAACGGTAGGAATAAAGATTAAGCGAACAGAAGCCGCGGGCAAACAAAGGGCCGAGAGCTATGATTCGGCCGTTCCGAGTAGACCAGGTAATTACTGGTTGAATCTCTGGAAGAGAGAACGAGAGAGAGAGAGAAACAGAGAAAGAGATTCATCTTTCCTTTCTTCGCGCTTTCTACCCTCGACCATGGATCTCGACCTCGTTGAAAGTTGAAGAGAGAGAGAGAGAGAGAGAGCGAAAGAAGAAAAACTACGACGATGGATAAAAGCGCGACGAGAAAACTCCGCCGAACTGCGCGAATGAGCCGCGCGTGGTACTTTAACGACACAAAGGGAGCTCAAATATCGGCCAACTGTCGTGGCCCGCTACCGTCGTCTCTCCCAACTCCCTGGAACGACCATTCACTCTCCTCGTTCGCCTATCTCTTCGTCTCCCTTTCACCGTCTGGTACGCTTGGCTGCCGGTGGAGGCGAGAGCAGGGGGCATCGACAAAAGCGACGGCGTTACAAAAGCTCCGGCGATAATAGGAAGCACGGCGGGAGCCACCCTGGCAGTTCGGTCACCTAATCTGTTACAGTCATAAACCCCGTTCTCACCCTCTCGTCTCTACTCCCTGCCTGCCGTTCACAGTGACGCCCTTTTACGAGCTGCTCCTGCCGGCAGAGCTCACCCTTATATACATCGCTCGCATCACTCTCCTTCCCTCCCTCCCAACCTTCCTCACTCACTCTCTCGTACACACGCACACACACCTACACGCTTTCTCACTCTAAATTTTTCTACAAAGTGATTTTGTCAGCGCCTGAATAGCATTCGTCCAACATGATCAACGAAACGATTAGCTCACGGGCGAAATATGAAGACAATGAATTAATATCGCAATTCTATATCGCTCATCTCTTCTCTGGAAACTTTCAATAACGACTTGACGATCGTTGAATGATGTTCTTTTCTTTCTTTCTTTCTCTCTCTCACTCACTCACTCACTCTTTCTCTCAATGGCATCGCGCCTTTCGCAGGACCGTCAACGGTCCTTGGGGGAGTCGCGCGATACTCAATGGGGAATCTGTAACACGAGGGTCGCTTCCCTCGGGATTAAGGGGAGCGATCGAGGGAATATGTTATAATTACCGCCAAACTGAACGCCGGAGCGAGAGTCAGGGCAGAAGAGAGGGGCTGATGGGATCGTACCTGCCTATCGACCTCTCTCGCTTCCGACACTCGCGACAATGCCGTCCCTTTCGATCTCCCGGGAACGATACCACCGCTCTTTCCTCTCTGCCCCCCCCTTCCCCCCGCTACTTCAGCCTTTTTACGACGCGCCGCGCATTACGGTGTATAGTCAGCAACGTCAAAATGAAATTTCTAAGGACGAGGACAGCCGCCACTCTCTTACCACTTCCCTTTTACGATAATCTCGTTACCCACGCCGACAACCGGGAGAGTGGAAGGCAGAGGGTGAAGAACGAGCGGCACCCCTTGTTGTTTTCTGCCTCCCCCTCGTGCGACGAGGGAGGCAATGAAATCCGAGCACGCGGCCACATCTCTCGAGAGCATCTAAATTGCGATTCTAATCGGTGCAGCTCTCTCGTGAGCGCCCCCCCGACCATCCGTTTTGCGGATCATAAATGCACGATCGCGCTGAGTCATAACGCGCGCCGCCGGGCGAATTGAAAATGACAGTCGATGGATGGTTCTCTCGTCGGAAATGAGAAGGTAAAACGTTTCGTAAAAAACGCGAAGATTACAGAGAAAAATCAATGGATAAAAGACGGATTTTCGTGACAAGAGATATTTATGCATTCAGGGTTGAAAAAAAGAACATAACTGTAACAAGAATACTACGATACCGTATTGTACGACTGTAAGATATAAACATTCTTTTTTTTTGTTGGCACGCGAACGTCTATAGAACGGGCCACTCATGAGCCAACTGTGTTCGATTCCATATACTCCGAACGTCCGTTTTTGCATTAGTTTTCTCTACGCCAACACAGCTCGTTAAAGAGAGAGAGAGAGAACTGTCGCGCGGGACTCGTTTCTTCTCCCCGACGATCGAATCGAAAAACGAAACGAACGCGAAGCTGCGGAGAAAAAAGGAGGAGAAAAGAATGTCTCCCTCGTGTCTCCGGGTTGTCGAGCCATTATCGAAGCTATCTCTTGACGGTCGACCGGGCGTTTTTAAGAGCGTAGCCCAGCCTTTATCTGGTGAACAAGCTACAGCTAATGTAGATCCCGACTGCGACTCGATTTTACCCTATTTTATCTGCGTGATACCTAAAATAGAACTCTACCACTTTCCCACTATTTCTTACCGCCTCGTTTAAAAAAAAAAAAACCGTTGCTCTTTCAGCGATGGGGGCTATCGCTTAAAAAAAAAANAAAAAACTCCACTATTCTTGTCTTACTGAGAAATGCTAGCGACATCACACCGATGGTATTATCTCATTTATTTAAAATATGACTAGTCTCTCGAGGTGTATCCTTAGAAGATCTTGAGCGGAGAAAGTGAGAAAAGCGGAAAGCGCAAGGGATCGACGAGAGGGAAAAAAAAGAAAAGACGAAAAGATGATAACCATGGACGAACCCGAGACGGTAGTATACGGTAGCCGGCGCGTATATCATTAACCTCATCCTCGTTTTTCGTCTTCCCCTTAGCGCACAGCCACCACAACCGCCTATCTCACCTCCGTGACAAGCACGGGTCTCAACGGCCCGATGAAACAGGAATGCACCGTCTCGTTCTCTCGTCCGCGCACTCCGCATGAATCTCTCCTTCTCTCTCCGTTCCATCCGCGCGTGTGTGCATGTGATTCTCTCTCGTTCCGTTCAATATGTCTTCTTTCTCCGTCCATACCGCGTGATACTCGTCCCAACCTGCACCATCTCTCTTCCAGATGACTCCGACCCAGCGCGGCACAAACGAGTAATTAACTATCTCCGGGTGAGACACGTGTTCCCATCGTGTTCCCTCTCCTCCTTCTCCCTCCTCCTCCTTTTCCTCTCCTCCTCATCCTGACTATGTCTCCTGCTACCTTCCACCTCGCTCCACCGACTCGCCGTGTTTGCACACACTCTCTTATGTTAATTCGGCTTAACGCCCAGAAGCCCTCGAGGGGTCGAAACGAGCGCCTTGCCTCGCCTTGCTTCGCCTCGCCTCGCCTCGCCGAAAAATTACGGGCGATCACGAAAAGGGAGCCCACGACGATCGGGGTGGTCACGGACGATCTCGCAGGAAATAATAGGGATGTTCATCCACTCGTGTGTTACGTGACAGGGGAGAAGATACGTATAGAGGGTCGATCGTTCGTAGGGTTCTCAATACCGTTATTCATTATACACTCGATACGATTTACGTCTTTTCATACGAGCTTCATGTTAATGTCCTTGCAAATGGTACCATTAATTTTTCACCGTGAAATCAACTGTAGACTTCTCGACAAAGTTTACTTTAATTAGAATACTAATCCAAGGGATGCGAACAATACTCGACATTTCCGGTAAAGTTCTTTTCCGATCATTTATAATTTTTCAGACTTGGTCAAATTAATAATGAGATGAATCCTTACTATTTATGATTCGACATAATTTGCATTTTGGAAAAAAAGCATCACGTCGGCAGCGAAAGAAGAAGAGAGTTGGAGCGAGAGAGAGAGAGAGAGAGAGAGAGAGACGTGCTTGCTAATAAACTCGATTATTCCGACGTAATCCGTAGCGAACGTCTAATGACCAGGTAGTAGTACCCAGCCTCAAATTTATCCATGGCATTCATCTTCCCATTAGCGGTGAATAATTCCATTGGCGTTTACGTGCCGATTCCCTATTCGTCTGGGTTGTAAGATGATTGGCCGCAGGGAGAAACGATGGTGTCGTCGCACGGTCACGACCTCTTCCGCTCCCTCTTGCGCGTTCTCGTATTCCCATCCGTTGAGAAATCAAACCGTGGGGTCAAAAAACGCCGATAACTATAACAACTAGTGGTACACGCGTCAATCTATCGCGCACTTCCTCAAACCATACTTTCTTAAATTTTGTGACTCAATATTTCCTTTATATAAATGTTTAATTTATAAATAAAAAACAAATTTAAAGGAAAAACAGATAAAAAGTGATACTCTAATTAATTTCAAGTAGGCTCGTTAGCTTCGATGGTTTTAAATTGAGATTCGGCTATAAAGATACACGTAATGCTAAAGACTAGAAAGTTGCAATAAATAATGACCACTCTCGACGCTATCGTTGAGGAAGAATCAACGTAAAGTTAACTACAAAATCCATAATCTCTAGAGGAAATATGCTTGATGAGGAAGATAAGACTTCATATTTAACATATTTTCTATACGAACATGATACTACGATTATATTACTAACAAGATATTATTCAGGAATCATATTACCCAATTGAATGGAAGTAGTACGCACTAATTCTCTTTTTAGTGAATTTTATTGATCTTTCAGTCAGTAGTTTGTCCGGCTAAATAAAACGTAAACTTTCCATCATACACAAGTAAAGAAAGAAAGAAACAAAGAGACACGTGGTTACGAAACAGAAATCTCGGACACGAGACACTCTTTGATGTACCATGCAACATGAAAAGAGAGACGAAAAAAGAAAGGGAAAAAAGAAGGTGGGGAAACAACATGACAAACCGCCAGGTCTAATGCCAATTAGTGCCATTCTCTCGTACGAATAGGCCCGCAGGGACCTTTCGACGAGGCTTCTCGCAGTTTCTTTCTTCCTCTTTTTACTTGGAGATTAAGGTATATTCAGCGTACAAGCCATATTCGCCACTTTATGCATATCCACGAAATTACGGTGGATCTTCTTTCAAAATGTACCTTTTTTTTCAAATGTTTCGCTTCTATGGTAAGTGTGAAATGAATTTTTCTGTAAAAAGATATTTTTGTAGAAAGCTTATTTTTAAATAAAAGAATTGAGTTGGCGATGAAATTATATTTTCTCATCGCCATGAGGCGAAAAAATTTACTCACGTCTGAGCGACAATTCATTCAGAATCCATTCAAGAGTTTTAAGAAATGGAAAGCAAAAGGTAGCCCCGGAAGAGGCTAAATTAGAAATAGTCATAGGAAGCCATAGGTAAAGCTCTGTCTCTCTCTCTTTCTCTTCTCTCTCTCTCTCTCTCTCTCTCTCTCACCCTCCTTTGAACTCCTAGCGAACCAATTTACGACATCACGAGGGTTTCGGGACTCTAGAAGCTCTCGTGTCCGATTATTGTAATAGCACAAAGATTATTTCGGCAGGTAGAGAGAAGAGAAACTTTAGCCGGACTGTACTGTCTGCTCAGTTTCGTTCACGCATCACCAAACACCTGGCGGAATTGTCCGCGTCAGACAGACCTTTTCTAGCGACCGCATCACGACGATCGACTAATTACACAGCCCAGCGAGATATTTAATCGTCATGACACGTGTTTTTCTTTTTCCTGTTTCTCGGGTCGCGCATCAGTGGCAGCGATTATTATTTATTACGTCGTAAAGCATATCGTTGAGCAAAGAAACGAAACGACACGGAACAAAAAGGCACAGGATGGATCGCCCGTCATATCGAACGTGTTGATCATGACGGGGCAGAGAAGAGGAAGAAGAGGAGAAGGAGGAGGAGAAGGGTATCTCACTCGACCCGTCATCGATTGCGTGTATCACGCGAAACCAACGCTTCCTACGCCGCCGCGCCGTGCCGGTCGCCGCGCATTAACGTGTAATTGTATCTAAAAGTAAATACAGACGTCTCGCGATAAAATCGGTAAACGCCTCGCGCGTTACGCGTTAGCGTCGGCAGATGCACGGCCGTTGCGTGATAAAACCGCCGCGAAAAGGAGAAAGCGTAGGTAAGGAAAGTGGAAATTAAAACCGTCGCTGTGCTCGTCGCGCGCACACACATACACACACATGCGCGCGCATACATACATACATACACAATCTACCGCGGAGTTCCTCCATCCATTCGGCGGCGCGGCACCGTGTAATTACGCCGGGCGAGAGCACGAGATCGCGATCCGGCTCGGCCAGGAAACGTATAATGGGA
>QKQZ01053134.1:0-28428 GCA_003595255.1 Solenopsis fugax
GCTCCGTCTCCCCCTCGACCGCGGCGACCCGCCGCCAATTTCATTCATGGGGACACGCGCTTTTCACTTCCCTCCGCGGACCGGCGATCGCCCGCTCGCGCATGCGCGTCCCGCTTCCCGCCGTACATTTCCCGCGCGTGATTATATTGTTATCTCATTTTAATGTTGTGTCTCAAAACATTATCGAAAATGAAAAAATTGCATTCCAGAGAATATTCTAGTATTATGTTTGAATATCTATGTAGCTTCATAAGCACTTATTACAGAGTTTATTTACTACAGATCTCTGTCAAAGTTTCCGTAAATATAAAGAAATCATATATTGTTAATTCTTAACTATGTCTTTATTTTGTACTTTATATTATTATATGTGCAATACCATTATATGTATATCATTTTAATCTCTTAAGGAGCGTCGTTTCGCGCCATCTCGTGCCTCTAACCTCCCCTCGTTACCGTTTCGAAACTTGTTTCCATGATCGATATTTTTGATAAGAGATAACGACAACGCGATAATTCCACGGTTCCTGCATCAAGCTATGAATTTAGATCCTTCTTGAAAAACTCATCTCTCTTTCTCTACCGCGATACCCGCCGTGTGGGTACCCCGCGGACTGTACCTGCTTGAAAAATTTTCGACACGCGCCGTAAACGCAACTGACGGACCGGTTAATCTGCGTTTACCTCATCGGCCTCCCGGCTTTCCTCTTTCCTTCCTCGTTCCGTTCCCATCTCTGCCCTCTCTGTCGGCCGCGAAGCGGACAAGCGGTCTGCGGTTTTCCATCCCATGGAGGAAAGACGCACGGTCGATGCACCTGGATCGCGGATACGGACGCTATCGTTGCGCGGTGTGACGTTTGCCGCGAATCGCATTCGCTCTCGCACTTCGCACTGCTGCCAGCGCGAGTGCACGCGCGGGAATCTTAATCTTTCCGGCGATTCCCATTCCATGTATTTGTTATTGTGCGAGGACATAGTTTTTAATTCTCAACTATCCTGAGGTCATTAAGTGACCCAGTTTGTATGATTTTTCTTCAAAACCAACATTTATATGTATTTGGATTTTTTTTAACTGTTTTTTAGCTGATTCTATTTCTTTTAGAAATAATCCCAGACTTCATTCATGTGCAAAATCGAGACAAAAGGCCCTACGTACAATTGATGAATAGATTATTAGATAGAAATAGGAATTTAAATTTTAGAATCAATTTCCTCAATAAACTACAGATAAATAATAAACTACACCCAAAGAAAAATTTCTTCGAGTAAAAAATATTTGTTTGAATTAAAGAAACTTGTACATTGCTGTACAGTTAAAGAAAAGTTTCTTTGATGTGAAGAAAATTTTTGGTTGTTTCTTTTATTAGAATTAAAGAAATACTTTAGTTGTGCAACGCAACCTTTTTTTAAATGAAAGAAAAATATTTTTAAAACCAAAACAACTAAATTATTTTTTACATTTCTGTCAGTACTTTAATTAAATAATTATTTGTTTAAATTAAACAAATAATTAGAACAAATAATTTATTTACTTAAAAAAGGCTAATATATGTATAAGTCATTTCTTGAAATCAAATAAATTTTTATTTTTCTCAAAAGTATTTTCACTTTAATTTAAAAAAACCAAGTTAAACAATTTCATCAATTTAGACATAATTTTTCTCTAAATGTGTGTTGTGTTTCGTATGATGTGTTATATCTTATTAATTAATATTCATTGGAAAATTAATTCTAAACTTTTAATTCTTATTTCTAATATCTAATATTTCTTCATTGTACACAGACCCTAAGACATCTTTTAAAATGTTTTATTATCTTTAAATCGTTTGGTCCCGATGTTTTATATATTCATTATTAAGGTGTCAATGTTCTCTTATCAATTTTTTAAATTAGCCGAATACAATAAAATCATAACAATAAAATCTATTATTTATTTCAGCCTAAATAGATTGGGTCACTAATGATCTCTCGATACTTTGTATGTAATAAAAAAAGATTTTAACATAGTTAAGAGTTAATAATGATTCCTATTATATTTATGGAAATCTTGACAGAGATCTGTAATAAATAATTTCTATAATGAGTGCTTATTAAGCTATTATTTCTTATCATGACATCCAAAGAGATAAAGAAAATGTATTTAGCATTCACTTTAAAAAGATTAATTATAGGCTTCTTTCTCTTTCCTGTGATATTTACGAACATAACTAATTGTAAGAATCGATAATGACTACGATATGAATGTAAACAATATTTCACCAATATAGTTATAGAAATTAAAGATTCAATCGATAACAACTCATAAATTAACTTCTAATTAATAAGAAATATGAGTTTCCACGTTGATTGAAAAACTGATACTTCAAATTTTATCGATTTAATTGATAAGAAGTCATAAATTAGCCTTTCATCAATGAGAAATACAATTCAAATGCTAATTAGAAAAATGTTCCATCAAAGAGATTCTGAAAATAGCGAGCTTATCCGAATTGTTTCGAATAAAATACCAGGAAGAAGTGATTACCATAAAGATAATTCACTTATATGCGTTTAAAAATTTGCAGTTCGTTATTCATATGAGATTTGCGAACAGGCATTTGTGAGAATGAGCGTATTCGTCAAGTTAGCATTTACAAGATTGGATAGTAACTAATTAAAAAGTTAAAAGTTAAATAATAAAGTTAAAAAGTTAATTTTTAACTTACTTAATTTTAAATAATTTAATTTTTATTTTTAATTAGTTATATTTAAAACAGATAAACTTTAATTTATTAACTTTTTTCCTAAGTTAAAAATTTATCTATGTAAAAGAAAAAAATTATAAAAGAAATAAATACGTTTCCACATAAAAAATAGTATTACTTTGTTATTTTATATAAACTTAATTTACGAATAAAATATTAAATTTGCTTAATAATCCACACATTATAATTGAGTAATTTAACTTAAAAATGACATTTCTAATTTAACATAAATAATACTTTTCGAAATTTATTTATAATTTGACTTAAGTTAATTTAATTTTAACGTAATTTTTAATTAGTTAATTTTTTATTCATGTAACTTTTAACTAAATTAATTTTATAACCCATTATAGCTTTAACTTTTTAGTTAAAAAAATACATTAACTTATCCAACCCTGATTGTTTATCATTCGTATCATTCGCTAGCGTAGCAGCATTTTTTTACAAACTCAAAAAAAGGCGAGCATGAGTCTGACGCTAGTTTTAGAATTGCGATCCTCAGATTCACGACTGAGAATACGTTCTCGTAGTTTATGCGAGCCTCCCGAAAAAAGGGCACGTGCTCCCTGAGTACTCGTAAACACGTTTCACGGAACATGCCAGTCCGAAGAAAACAACATCGTCTTCGTTGCCCACTCCAGTCTGCATCGTCGTACGTGTCCGCGATATCGCACGCGGGAATCTACCGCGGTATCTAATGCGCGATGTAGTGCGATACGCACAAGACGCACGAGCCGCGGGAGACCCTGGAGACGCGCGAATAAATTGAATAGCGAGTCTTATCCGAGGCCTCGTCTGTTACGGGATGCGAACTCACTCGACCTGAAAATCAAAATCAATCGATTACTCCGAATGATGCGACTTGTCACGGAGACAATAAAAAAGACATGATTTTCGTGCCAACTCGGCGCAGTCAAACATGCTTTCAAAAAATAAATCGAGATTGATATAGCGAATTGATCTTAGATCATATGTAAATTCGATTCTACATCTTTTTTATTTTTTGTTTCCCTCTCTCTCTCTCTCTCTCTCTCTCTCTCTCTCTCTCTTACTTCTTTTCGTTTTTCTTATCATTCACAATTTTTTCTTTCTTCCGAAAAATAGATTCTCACGAAAGATAAATAATTTTCGAATTAGATTCGGCACAAAGTTAAGACTTCAAACTAATATGGCGGTAAAATTTAAAATTTTTGAAAATATTACACTGAGAAACAAAAGTTATTAACTTGACTAAATTTTTCAATTAGATTAAATTTTTTTAGTTTAAATATTTATGTATTTGACTTAAATACATAAAATACTGGAACTTTAGTTTAAGCATTTATATTAGAGAGATATTCAACCGATAGCGTATAACAAACAAATTGGAACAAGAAAGCCTTCTACGATCAAGCTAGATCTTAGTACTTTTATAAATTTTACTTGTATGATTTTTATAACAAGTAATATCACATTTAATAAATTAGAAACCTGTTCATGTTTAACTTATAGCTGTGTTATGACCGAAAAAGTAATTCGGCGCGCAGTCGGTTGAATTTGAAAAAAGGTATATAAAAATCACAAGTAAAATTTATAAAAGCACTAAGATCTAGCTTGACCGTAGAAGGCGTTCTTGTTTCTATTTGTATGTTAAGCATTTATATATTTAACTCTTAACTATATATATTTAACTTAAATACTTGAACTAAGGAGATAATTTACATGCAAAGCGTTATGCAATTTTTTACTAAAAAGTTAAAGTTATAATGGGTTATAAAATTAATTTAGTTAAAAGTTACATGAATAAAAAACTTGATAAAAAGGAATTTATCAAGTAGAAAAATTTAATCAAGTTAACCACTTTTTTATCTCAGTGTATATTTGACAATTTCTTGATCAGTTTCTATGCTACTGTTGTTCCTACATAGTTATGACTTTAAGTCGTACAATTTGTTCTTTATGTGCCAAAAGTTTAAAATAATGTTGTAATAGACCTTAAGGGTCTTAGTGAGAGTCGCTTTTCCTGAAATCTTAAGAAAATGACATATAATATTAATTAGGATAATTGTACGCTTACAATATCGTTTGTTAGAATAAATATTTTATATGGAAATTTTCATGCAAAGCGTTATGCAGTTTTATAATGTAAGATTTTATAAGATTTTAATATTTGTTTTCACACAGGACTTGTTATGTAATAACAACTGCGATACCTGTTGCAGAAAGCGTCATGCAACTTGATTTTCTAAATTAAACGATATTGTAAGCGTACAATTATCCTAATTAATATTACATGTCATTTTCTTAAGATTTCAGGAAAAGCGACTCTCGCTAAGACTCTTAAGGTCCATAATTACGAATTGAGCAAGCTACAAGTACTACAATTGCAATAAGCTCTTCATTTTATCACTAGTTAACAGTTTCAGATTCGTATATACTGACAGGCAATATGTAATATTACAGGTAGAGCCCAGAATGTAATTATTTCAGATCAGATGTGCAAAAGCAAACGTCGTTCTTACTGTAAAAAGCGAGATATCGAACAAGCGAGAACAGGAAAGTGAGGACACAAATCTGAAACTGTTAACTAGTGATAAAATGAAGAACTTATTGCAATTGTAATGCCCGTAGCTTACTCAATTCATAATCATGGACCTTGAGAGTCTTAGCGAGATTCGCTTTTCCTGAAATCTAAAGAAAATAACATGTAATATTAATTAGGATAATTGTATGCTTACAATATCGTTTATTAGAGTAAATATTTTATATGGAAATTTACATGCAAAGCGTTGTGCAGTTTTGTAATGTAATTTATATAATAACTTTATATGATTTTAATATTTGTTTTCATACAGGAGATGTTATTTCAAGGCTATGTTTATCAATATGTAGCATTGGACATACGACGCATCCTCTATAAAACAAAGAAATTTTATTAACGTCATCAAATATCATAAAGGTTACTTTCCTTTTAGTGAACACAATCGACATAAACATTATTCTATCCTTTTTTGATATTCAATGAGTAACAAAGATAGAACGACGCTTATGTCGACTGTGTTCACTAAAAGGAAAGCAGCCAAATTTATGTTGCTTAATATTAATTTAAAGATATTGATATATTAAACATCATAGAAATAATTTTTTTGTGAAATTTCTTCAATAAGATAAGATAAAATTAGTATTTATATACAGGGTGTTTAAGACACCACTGCAAAATGAAGAAAAGCGGTTTTTATCTAAAATTCCAAAAATTTTGGTAAGATGTAAATAGTGTACGCTCTTATCGAATAGTGATATTTTTAACTTCCAGTTTCGATTCGAAATGGACTACACAGATTGCATATTGAATTTTTTTAATGTAACGTGATACTTTTTGTTGCAGATCCGGATTACAATGACATATTTGTTTCAAATATTTTTTTGAAAATTCTCTATTAACCTCTATTAACTTTAAAATAATCTTGAAAATAAGTGTGAAAAAAAATAAATTAAAAATTTTATTAAAGATTAATGGAGGCATTTTCAGAAAAAAATGTTTGAGATAAAAGTTTCTTATTTTTTCTTTTGCGTGTAATGTGAATCGGTGAAATCTTAAGAAAATGTAATATTAATTAGGATAATTGTACGCTTACAATATCGTTTATTACAATAAAATTAAGTGTGCATGATGCTTTTTACAACAGGTATCGCAATTGTTATTAAATAACAATTCCTGTATGAAAATATTAAAATCTTATAAAATTATTATATAAATTACATTATAAAACTGCATAACGCTTCGCATGTAAATTTCCATATAAAATATTTACTCTAATAAACGATATTGTAATCGTACAATTATCCTAATTAATATTACATGTCATTTTCTTAAGATTTCAGGAAAAGTGAATCTCGCTAAGACCCTCGAGGTCCATGATTATGAATTGAGTAAGCTACAGGCATTACAATTGCAATCAATTCTTCATTTTATCACTAGTTAATAATTTCAGATTTGTGTCCTCACTTTCCTGCCCTCGCCTGTTCGATATCTCGCTTTTTATAGTGAGAACGATGTTCGCTTTTGCACATCTGACCTGAAATAATTAACTGGGCTCTAGCTTTAATATTACATATTGTCTGTCAGTATACGAATCTGAAACTTTTCATATCCGTTATAATGTATTGTACATATTGTGCGACTATTTATTATATATCAACATAAATTACGAGAAGTACGATTTCTCCATGTCCATCTGTTAACGGTTGACGGTGCCGTGAACTATTCGCTTGATTCTATTACTCTGATTGTGAGAAGAACTGCAATTTAAAACAACTTTAATTTAACTCCATAAAATTACAAAAAAGGTATACTTCTATAGAACTCTCTTTTAATTTTATCAGAAAGGACTTCTTTTTAAATTTATTTCAAACAGACTACGCCAATTTACAAAGAATCATAAAAAAGTAAAATCTTTTTTAGTTCACCGATAAGGATCACCCATGCTATTTGAATATATTAACAAATTTTAATTGATAAATTTAACAAAATCCAAGTGATAATATCTTTATATTTTCTTTGGAAAATCTGTCTGTTCTAACCAAAGTGGATGTACGTAATTTAAAAAAAGTTTCAATGGAATATATAACATTTAATCTCAAAGAATTAAAGAGGAAACAGAAATGAGAAAATTTTATTGAAATGAAAAATTTTTTTAATGTACAAAAACTTGGCGCTGCTAGATGTCTAAATATAATATTGTTGTAAAATACAATAGTTATGGTAATTTAGAAAATTATAATGATTTACAATGTTACTTAAATGTTAAAGAAACTTATTTTTAAACTTACTTCGCGTAATCGCGCTTTTATAACGCATATCTTACAAATGTTACATTTATCGCATTCTTTCTTATTTCAATTCTTTTCATTGCTTTTCTTATCTAACAGCGCCAAGTTTTTGTACATTAAAAATTTTTTATTTCAATAAAATTCTCTTATTGGGTTTTATTGAAATAAAGAAATGTTACCACTTGGATTTTATATATTAAAAGTTGTACAATAGTACTATATATTTCAAAGAATAATATCCTTTTTGTAATTAGCGCAATTAAAAGATTTCGAACATTTTTGAACAATACATGTCACTTAGATTGAATTAGATTGCATAATTTTGTGATACCATTATTTTTTCTGAGAATTCATATGTATCACTTTGGTTGGAAAAAAATGCTTTTCAAAGTTCACATTTTCCTCAGATTCTAACTACACAGTCTCTGAAAAAAGTAACTTAAGAGTTATGCAAGCGACATCGCTGTTATTCTAAAAACACTTAACGATGGACTTTGAATCTACAGTGAATTCTGTAACCAAATGCATATACAGAAAAAAATGCTATTGAATTCACAGCACAGTCCTATTGGAAATGTCTTGTTAATGCAATATTTATAAATTCGGTATTAATAAGACAAAATAATTAAGAGTAGAGATACAGTTACAAATATAGATGAAGGAATAAAAGAGTGCATTCTATTTGATGCTCGCAAAGCTCTTGGAATCATTTCATTCTTGCTGTTCATCGAACATTAAACAAGAACAAATGACACACGCGAGCGTTGCGAGCCTTTTAACGTAAATTTAAATAGTTGATCGTCATGAAAATGATATAAAAATAAATATGAACATCGAGTGGAAGCACGAGGAAGCATCGCGTTTCCGTCGTCGACTCGCCTTCCGTCGAGCCTGCGAATAAATGGAATGAAATTAGCGGCGTTCACATTACCAGTTACCGCACTCTCATCGGGAGAGGACGAAATTTATTGCATCAAATTGGTTACAAAATACGCTATAAGTCTCACTCGATTTACGGCCGTATCGCTGGCGTCGACGGTGCATACCCTCTACATTCTCTACAATGTTACACAGAGTCTTCCAGCTTCACCGCGTCTGTTTCTCTCCCTCCCTTTCTTCCTTGTTTTCTTGGACCAGAGAACCTGGGGATAATAACGTAGGATCCGATATCGGAACATCGATATCCTAGTTAAGTGACAAGAGATAACAGGAATATCGTATTCCAACCGATTTCAAATGTTGCATCAACGCAACGACGTGCACAAAATATTTAAGCGCCCGAAAAGACGCCATCGAGAAATTTTTATTGCGGCTGTCGGGCGTTCCTCGCGAGGAATAAATTAATCTTGCATTCGTTCAGGAAGGGCCCGGAATGCCTTGGGCCACTGCGTAGACGCGCGTAATATACGAGGGCGCACGTACGTGCGGCTAAATATTCATACGCGATTTATCATGCGTCTCGCGGGAATTTAACGCAACAAACGTTTATTCACGTGGCGAACCGAACCGATCCACAATGGGCGGAAAAACACTTTGTGGACAAAAATCGGTCGACGCTTCAATTTTTAACCGACTTGAAAAAATTTATTTTTAATTTGTTGGAAATTGAACAGACTATAAACCTGTTAAGTATGCGTAAATTTTGATTACGATCAAAATTAAGAATGGCCGATTCAATAAAATAAGCAAAAAAATCTAAACTATACGATCTCAAATAAATTCGTAATAAAACATGGATGAATTTACGAACAATGTTTTGTTATGTATTTAATTATTATGTTTTTGTGTTCAAGCATGATAAGCAAAGTTTTAACATGCCATCAATCAATTTGAGTGATCCAACATAATTATTTTGATAGCTTAACAAAATTATTTTCAGATCTACATCCAGCTAAATTTTTAAATACTTCTACAAACCCTTCTATCCGTGCAGATTTTTATGGAAATTGATTTTAATGGGTTTTCGAGGTCTCTAATAAATCTGATATAAAATTGACGAAATTTAAGAAGGCGAGTTCAATATGGCGGCTAAAAAAAGAAAGTTATTTTTTTTTCCAAAACTAATTGTGAAAGTAAAAGTTTTTATTAATATTAATTATGAACCTAAAATCGGTATTTATAGTCGTAAATAATTTTCAATATTTAATTAAAGACGTAATTAATTAAAGATTCGTTCATATTTTTTCTTTTAATCAAAGATTGAAAATTATTTAGTAACTGGTGAATTTTATTCCCACAAAAGGTGTTTTTCCGGCCATTATGCAGCATAGCGGGTTTGTTAATAATGCGTTTATGCCTGTCGAGATGGGGACTCAATTAAAAATTGAATTCGCCGGAATACCGCTGGGAGGTGGAATAAATTTCAGATGCACGGGCCATTAATTAGAACGCTATCGCGCTACCAGCACGACACAGCATTTTCGTATTCGCGTTTACGATCGGAAGAAGCCCTTTGAAGAGAAACATATCCATTATGCATCATGTGCGGTCGGCGACGATATTTAAAATAAACGTGGCAATAATTTTTAATAATTTTGCAATAATAACTTAGAACAGAAACAATATAATCGAAGATATTATTAGATTTTATTTTATACGTAATCTTTATTTAAAAAAGAAATTTCAACGAATTTTATTCATTCCTGCAATACACTAGAAATTCATATTTGCAGTTTAATATCGTCAGTAACGCGTCATAAATATTTTTTATTTCATTCTTGAAAGGAAATTTTAAATATTTGGTTGACGATAGGAAATACATCAAGAAAACACATGAAAATATCTGACTTTGGTGAACTCTTAATAAAGTTGTACCCTAGACTAAAATAAGAGGCAAGTTTTTATAAAAGTTGCTTTAAATATTAGCACTCTGCAGTGTCAACAAATCTGACAAGAAATTTCACAGAATAATCAATTAAAATATAGATTAATATATAATAGCAACATAAATATTATATAATGTAAATAAATATCAAAAAAGTTTCATAACACCTAGTAAACATAACAAATAAAATATGTATTCGATCTTTTAACAAACTACAATGTAATCAAAACTATTAAAAAAATAAAAGTCATCTCTTAGCTTTTCACATCGATGAAATTAATAATCCATCTATTAGAAAGAAAAATTTTAATTTCTCTAGTAAGTGCTTCTGAAAAATTTCCACCCACCAGCATTCACCCATGGGAGCTGCTCGACTCCTACGGCTGGAAGAAATGCATACGCAATGTGCGTTTCATACCGCGATCGAGATCAGGCAGCGGAAAAAGGCCGTTTCTCTCGGGGTTCCGTAACGGAGCGCGTTCGGGCACGTTTTACAGCGGCATCCTCCAAGTATTCTCCGCACGCGGTATCTCACCAGTACGATCTGGCGCACATTGTGCGTGCCTAGAAAAGTTCTCTTAAGCGTGCGCAGCATTGTTTCGCTCGCACCGGCGATTTTATACACGCGAAAAGCAATGATTTACGCAACGTAGGCGTGCCTATGGTACGTCAAGTTTTTAAGGGCCACCGAGAGAAACAAGACTTTCTTTCTATTCTCCTAAATTGGCACGCAAACCGTGTGAACTTTCTTGTCTACGGCATTTTACATCAGTATTTGAAACTTAAATTTATGAAGGAAAAAATAAAGAACTCTGTCTTAAAAAAATAAAATTACTGAACGGGTAAATTATAATGAACGAGTAAATGTACTTGACCAAAATTTGAAGAAAAATTTTAACCAGGAGTACGTTTACTTGTTATATTTTATATATTTTTTCAGAATTTTTATAAAAATTTTTTGTAATTTTTCAGAATTTCTGTATCATTTTTTTATAACGTTTTAGACAATTTCTCAGATTTTTTATAAAAGTTGGGACACTTTTCAGAAATGTTAAAGAATGTATCTCTTATAAGTTTCTTTATGTACATATGAATTCTGAAATATATATTTAAAAATTTTTCATTCTATAATTCTCTCATTTCTCATTGCATTCTATAATTTTTGGAAAAATCTTTACAAAATCTTATAAAATTTGAAAAAGTTTAAGATATTTTTTTTTTAATCTTCATAAATTTAAAATATAAAAATTCTTTAAAAAAGTATTATAAGAAATGAGCATTTTTTTTTCATCGAAGATGTGTTATGTGCAAAGAAAAAGGCAGAGAAACTACCGCTGGAAAGTAAAATGAAGTAATGACCTTTTACTGAGAATTACTTAATTCGCAACAAAGGAAATCTTCAATTACACGAAGATCTTCGTTGAACTGGTAATTTCCTGTAGTTTAGAAACCCACACAAGGTCGCATCGATATTTAGCAATGAGATTGCCAAAGAATGTCCCCGCATAATTTTCAGGATTGTAGAAAAAGATCGGTTGTCCGTTCAATTATAGCGCATAATTACGGTTGTTTTTTCTTATCCTCGTGCACGGAACGTCTTCCTGTATTGCACTCGCGACAGAGCGTCCGTTCGATGCGCCACAAATCCCACTCACGTACATTGCAATCTAATAAAAGTGTAACGCACGACAAACTTATAATTCCGTGTTCCATGTATGTTGGCAATCTTTCAAAATTCACCTGTGTGTCAGGCTTTTCGTACTCTTTCGTAATGCAGCATTGCGCAGGCTAATTAAAGGGCTCAAATTTACAAAAGAAAAAAGTATGTCTGTCCTCTGCAATTAAAAATCACCAAGCGATTTGCATTTCTGTTCTATATTAATTGTATTATAATAAACTGTATTATAATATTTAATAAATAAATATGTATATTTAGATTAATTGTGTGACAAAATATTTTTTATATATTCGTTTATTCTATTAGATTAAAAGTAGTATTACGAAAAAAAACTCTATCATATAGAAAAAATTGAATAAATCTTTTATAATTATTTTAACAAACAAAAGTAAAAAAAGAGTAATTATAATAAATAATTCTGAATACGTAAACATTTTTTTACAATTTACTTCCTAGATTGAAATTATTGCCCCGTGTAAAATCTTATTTAAATGAAAATAAAGAATAGATTGAAAATAGATAGAATAGATAGAAAATAAAAAATAAATTGTGAGATGTTTCTTTGATTAATTTACCAATTCAATCGAAATGCACTTGAGTAATATGTTGCACAGAATCTAATGGATATTACCTGCTGCGATATCATGCAAAATAGGTATTGCGAGTGTTACCGATAGCTAGTGAACGTTGAGAAACGCCGTTTGAATAATATCCTTAACAATAATTGCTTCGGTCACGAAGAAGAAAGCGTTGTCCCCAATGAATTGTTGCATTCATTGAACCGATTAATTCTTTTGCTCGAACGTCGTAATCGTGCTTCTTCAAATAATAGTAATCTTCATAAAATAGTCGATCGTCGAACATTGAATAACAATAACGATGAAAAAACATCGATAGAAAAAACAACGATTTAATAAAATAATTTTAATAATTTAATCACGCTCTCTGTAAACAAACAATGTATGATTTAATATGATACAATAAATTGATTTCGTAACTCAAATAAATTTGAAGAAAACATAACTTGATAAAAGTATAATATACGTAAATATATTTTTAACGGTATACTGATACTTAAATAATAATTAATCAATTTTAATACGATCAGTCTAGTATGCAAACTATATTATATTATAATATATGGCAATGGCAAGCAAAACATCCAGTAGGTACGTAAGTTCGCATGAAGGGGTGTGGTGGTTGCGCTGGATCCAAGTTCAAAGAATCCTCGCTTTCATCGCTTAATTCCCCGATGCTGAACGTATCCGTCAGATCTTGTTTATGCTTTGAAGAATCCTTAGACTTCGGCGGAAAGAGAGTCATTTCATCTTCACTACAATTATATAGCAAATAGAGTATATTAATTAAACTTGATCACATAGACATATATAGAACATAGACATATTCTTTACAGACATGATTTAATAATCAAAAATTTCATGTAATTATATTTTCAAAATATTTTAATAAAATCTGTATAAATCTATACAAATCTATAAAATCTGTATAGATCTAAAACATATTAATTAATTTCCACATACAATTTATTATTTCTTACTATTTTAATATTTCTTTTAAATAGACATTTACTGGGAGTCGATTGTATGTTATACAACTTGGTGATAATTATAAAAATAAATAAATTTACTAGAATATTTATAATTTCACTGGTAAAATCTAGTGAATCTTGCTCACTTTTGTAATTTTCACTAAACTTATGTGATACACAATCGATCTGGTGTTTGTTTAGCGACTGGTGCGATGACCCTATATTACTATATTTAAATAATAAAGACAATGTATCAAATGACAGATTATAAATCAATTTTTAAATATAATATACAATGTATTAATATCGTCTGACAATTCTTCACGTATATAATTGTTTAATACCTTTCACTTTCACTGTGCCAGTATTCAACTAGAGGAACATGCTCCTTATTTTTATGTGGTATAGGCAATCTTTGAATTGATATTAATCCGGCGGAACTAGTGCTGCTTGTATTTTCATTGTCATATTTTGGAAGCTTTATGTAATCAGAATTGCGTTGGATACGCTTTGCTTGTTCGATGCGTGTCTCTGCAAAACAATATTATTATAATTAGAACAAAGCAATCATATAAGTCACGCTAATTATTGCAACAGCAATGTTGAAATAACACAATATAAAGAGTTAAAAGATTATCTCAATACCAAGTTTCTTTTGCAGCTGTTTCGTTGTATTCCGTTGAGAAACCTGTGTATGATTACTGCTACAACTGCTGTCGCTACCCTACAAAAAATTAAAACATTTTTATATCACTAAATAATCTTTGACTTGTATTTTACAGTATTTATAAATCATTATTAATATTTCACAATTATATATCACAGTCTGATAATTATATTTCTCTATTATTAAGTAAATCTAACAGCAAGCGACTTATCCATCGATATATTCATCAAGATAAACATTTACCAAAAAGAGTCTTTCATCCTCAACATGATTAACAGCTTTAGGATCACTGTCAATACCACTATCTTCCATGATTCATCAAAATATTTACACAAATATATAAGCTTGTATTCTGTCAATTCATCTGTAACATAAAGAAACATTTTTATTATTTATTATGCATTGTCTACATGCTGTTCAAGTGTGAAAGAGCCAATATAAAAACTGAAATAAGAAGAAAACACATATAATAATTAATATCACCACTGTAATTAACAAATCCGATGATATTCAGGCGCACAACAAAGAGGTTGCACACATATGGCACATAATTCTTACGTATTTGGGGAATCTCAAAACTTAATAACATATGCATATGTCACTCCCCGTTACGAGAATTGTATAAACTAATGTTTTACAAATTCTAACAAAAGATATTCTCACAATTCTATGCAATAATAACCCTGCAACTTGTTGGAGTGCTCACATTACGTGGTATAGTCCATTATTGATTTTCTCCACAGGGTAACCCCAAAGAGAAAAGCATGCTTGTCCCGGCGTCGTGAAAGAAAAGAACTAGCATGACAGCGACCAGAATATTACGTTCGAATAAAATTAAGCAAATTTCGAACGTTTCATATCGCATGACAACTCTGCCAGCTACGCTTCACTTTCACGTGACATACTGTTGTCACAGGTGCACATCACATGTATATGTTAAATACAGAGCTGTAAAAAGCTATACAATTTTTATATAAATACAAAAATGTAAAATAAATTTACTTGCAGACTATCAAGCGATAAAAAATTTGAGGATAGAAATATGGGAACATTACTTCAAGTTGAAATACTGTATCATACACAGGTTGACATTGTCTGACGCTGTCAATGTCTGGCGTATCCTAGGAAACTGTAACAGGCTTCTCAGTGTTGAATGACACATGAGAAAATGGCATTTGGAGTTTTTATCTATTATATTTTTACATATTTCGTCGTACTGTATTGCAAATCATTGGAAAGTAATATACTTGAGTTATAAAATAGATCCACTTTAAACAGAACAGTCAGAAGTAGTGCCTGATAAGATAAAGTTTGCTTCCTCATTATTAATAGTAAGTCGCACTGTATATTATAAAGGGAACATAATTTAATGCAATATTTATTTAACAAAACAATATTTAACCAAACACCAAGAAAAGTAACTCAGTTTCAGTTGATTAATTGTGCCACAGACTGTTGCGAGTGTTTTGATATATTTTTAAACATACAAAAGAAACAATGGCACCGACAATACCCAAAAAGATGCCCTCCAAAATGTCAGAGATAAGTAAAGAGGTACACATTTGTCATTATAACAAATTATGAATAAAAGAAATAATTCGTCACATTAAAGAAAATGTTTAAAAATCAAAATTTTGCAGCAATCTTTAACAAAGAGTTATGTGTCACGACAAGATTTGGGTGCTGGTGACATAGATTGGATGCGAGGAAAAGTTTTGCTTAGACCAGATGATCAACTGCAGTTAACGGAAGCAGTATGTTGAACTTATCTCTGTTAACTTTTCAGTTGGATATTTCTATACCTGTAATTATTGTCCTAGGAATTGCAAGAGGAATTTGCCAGAGTGCTAACTATACATAATACTAGGATACCAGATTCCTTAGTCGAATGGTCATGGAAATTACGTGAATTTATAAGATTGCCTCCTCCACCGCATTTGGTAACTCTTCTGAATATAGCTGGTACTATACTTCACAAAGATTCTGAAGAAGCCAAAGTGCAATTGACAGGAGGAACAATTGGTAAAATCTTTTTATTTATTATGATAGTTGGCACGTTTGATAAAATAATCATATAATTGTAATTTCCCATATAGTCGAAGATCAGGAGGCAACGGATGAAAAATTAAAGCGTGATAAAGCGGAAGAAGCTGAAGAAGATGAAGAAGAGGAAGAAGGTAGGTAGAAGATATTGAAAGTTATACATGGCTTAACAAATCACATTTTGATATTTTCTTTTGATATATTTTCTAAATAAAAATATAAAACGCATGTTCCATAAGAACAGTAGATGAAATAGATAAAACAGTGGAGGCGCTAGCCGAGGCTGAACGTGAGCATGAGTTGGAGGCCGAACCAGAACCTGAGGAAGAAGAAATAGAAAAGACAAAGCCCAAGAAAATACCTAATCAATTCAATTTCTGTGAGAGAGCAGCATTGACATATGATAATCCGATGAGGGCATGTATATTATTTCTTTTCTGTACACCAAACTTATTTAAATATGCAAACATTTTCTCAGATATAGAAAATAAATCAAATACGTTTTACAGGACATGAGTACACAAACTATACCTCCGCCTACTGCAACTTTTAATGCCAATGTCCTTCAGTGGACTATCTTTGATGAGTATCAGGTATAGAAAATTCTCCTCTAATCGTTAATAAATCAAATATTTTCGACAGAACATTATAAATGATTTATTTCGTATTATATTCAACATAACGCAAAAAACAGCATATTTGTTTTAATAAATGTTACATATGTAACATTATTTTTGTTTGAAAGGCATATAAGTAAAGAAATATTATACAAGTTTCAACTATTTTATATTACTGGTAGGAAGACTATGCACAACAACAGCGTGAGAAGGAAAAGGAGAAGAAAACACCATTGGCACAACCGAAGAAAGAAGACGTGAAGAAAAAAGCCCAAATGGAATCTTCAGCAATGACAAGCAGGATGTTACAAGCTGCAAAAACGTTAGAGCGAATGGTGAACCAAAACATTTTCGACGATATATCACAAGGTAGGCTTCTGATCTTTTCTTCGATGAAATCTCAGTCTCGAATATATGTTTCTTCAATTGTTATTAGATTACAGATATTGGGACGATCCGAGCGACGAATTCAAGGAAGGCGAAGGCTCCTTATTACCTTTGTGGAAATTTTCTTACGAAAAGACTAAGAAACATGACATCACGGACTTGTGCTTCAACAGCAGATATTATGATCTCTTTGCAGTCGCCTTTGGATCACGTTAGTAAAATATGCATATTTTGATTTTTATAATGTATAATTTTATAAGTTATAAATGAGAATTGTGATATGTATATTCTAGTGTCATTTAACAGTCCAATAATAAACGGCACGGTATGTTTGTTCACCTTGAAGAATCCATCGTATCCAGATTGGATTTGTCCGACAGAATCTCCCGTGATGTGCCTAGATTTTAATGCCCAACATCCTCATCTTTTAGTTATCGGTGTGAAACAATACTATTTCAAATATTTAATAGCATTACAGAGATATTTATTTATAAGTAAAATGTTTTTACTTAGAAAATCTCTACGAAATATTTGCATTAGTTTACAATCTATTATAATTTCTAAAACGTTACATCATTGTAATAAATTAATAAGGTACCATGGACGGAGCAGTGGCAGTTTATAACATAATGTTACCGCCGTCCACGCCGCAATACAAAAGCAACGACGTTGTGCAGAAGCATGGAGGGTTAGTATGGGAGGTCTGTTGAATCTTTCAATCTGTTGAATCTCTAGTACTTAATAAAAAACTGAGAATTTCTATGAAAAGCTTTTAACAAAATTTTTTAAAAATATGTACTGATTACAGATTCGATGGGCGCCTGATACAGAGGAGGGAAATCTAGCGTTCTTCAGCGTCAGTATCGACGGCAAGATAAATCATTGGGTGTTAAACCAGAACGATCTCGGTCTTACCACCGTTATGACGTTATTCCTGGACCGACCACCTATACCAGGACCAGATGGCACAATGATTACGTTGAAAGGTAACGCCAAATAATAAAAGAAAACCGGAGATCATCACGTCCTACGATGATTATGCAAACTGTTTGAATCCAGGATGCGGAACGTGCATTGCATTTCATCCCGCTGATCAGAATGTGTTCCTGGTGGGCACGGAGGAGGGTACCATGTACAAATGCAACACGGCGTACAGCAGTATTTACATGAGGACGTATCACGAAGCGCACACGATGCCGGTGTACCGGATAGTCTTCAACAAGTACAATTCCAGCATCTTCGCCAGCTGTTCGGGCGACTGGCGAATCAAGATCTGGGAAGACGAAAGACCGTAAGTTACATCTTTGTAATTACAACAAGTCTCATTACTGTAATACCTTGTGCACGCAGAGAACCTTTATTCATGTTCGACCTGGGTGTTCCGATTGGAGATGTTCAATGGGCGCCGTACAGCTCCACGGTGCTGGCTTGCGTGTCAAACGATGGCAAAGTTACGGTGTTCGATTTGAATGTTAACAAGTACAGACCAATCTGCAGTCAACAAGTAGTCAGTAAACGAAAAAGCAAGCTGACCAGATTAGCTTTTAATAACGCGTTGCCGTTTATAATAGTCGGCGATGATAAGTGAGTAACATATTTAATTTAAAAAAAAAACTTGCATATAATCTCAAAAATGTATTTCATGTAATTTACTACTATTCATTTATTTAATATCTAATTTTGCAGAGGTACCGTGAATACACTGAAACTCTCTCCAAATTTACGGATAAAGATAAAACCGACTAAGAAACAATTGCACTTGTCACATACGGAACTAGAATCTATGAAATTAGAAAAGTTGCTCAGCTTTGTAAGAGAGCCTCCAGTGTTAACTCCACCTAAAGACGTGAGAACAGTCACTTAAAACGAATCTCGAATAAGAACACGGGTTTTATTCTTTTTTGTAAACAACAGCTTTATTAATATTTGCTATAACAGACGGATACATATACATATCTATATTTTTACAAATAAATTGGCACTATAATTATGCAATAGAGAGATCAAATAGTTCTACGAAGTAGTTTATGTACCTGAACTCTTATTGCCGAAAAACGTTGTAATAAATAGAATAATTCAGCAATTTACTGCTTGAAACAAAGAAACTGAATAAATTGATTTAAATTAAAATAATTCAAATAAAATATATTTGTACAATTTTTTTAAACGTAATACATAGACGTAACTTATTTTTGAATACTTTTCCCCGTTTTTTATAAAATTGGGATTTTTTTATTGCAGAATTTGAATAATCGAATTCCTACTATATAAATATTTATGAAATATTTTTCACGTTTTATAGTCCACGATAGATTATATTAATTTAATACCTCTATTTCACAAATAAAATATCTTTAAAATATTATGAGATCAGATCTGTCTTTTATTAATATTTTTAATATTAAATATTTAAATTTCTAATACAATATATTCTAGTACTATAGTTATCCACTAATAAACAATAATAAATCTAGTAAAAAGTTAATATATATAATGAAAATGTATTGTGTGAAAAATGTATCAACATCTATATTTGCAAATCTAGTTAAAAATATTAAATTTATTTGGCACGATATATTAACAGGTCAATTCATGCAAGAAGAAAGTGATTTTGTGACTTTTACTATTCCACAAGCCGAGTTGTTCAAAGATATAAAGGTAATATTTGATAACAATTATTTGTCATTCTTTCTTACTAAAGTAGGGTCCGAATAAGGCAAATAGAAATGTTTACAAGTCTTCTCCTTAAATGAGAGACATAGTCAAATTGTAATTCTTATTTAGATATTAACGTCTTCATGCATAGATAATTTCTAGTATCATTAGATACATGCGTAATGTTTCGGTACAATTATCAATTCGATAAACGGCTTAACTCTTGAAGCTCCGATTTCTGCGTAAAATCAGGCAACAATAACGCCGTATGCTACCGCGAGTAATCTCAAGTTACAATGAATCGAAAAAATGGACTAATCAAAGACAAATCTACCAGGTAACTCTGGATTCTCTATCACACCCTTGAAGTATTTAAGCTCTAAGAAATCTCTAATATTATTTGGACATGGCACTTGTCTACTGGCGAATTCGATGCTCGACATCGGATGAAGAAAGTGCTCTGGGAAATTCCGGTTCTTCAAGAACCACGCGTCCTTCGTCATGGATCCGTTGCGCGCGTAGAACGGTAGCAGATTCACATGCAAACGGTTGACCCTGGAATACTGTACCTTGAAGAACTCTCCCTCCGTCGCCTTCTCCCAAATGAAGCCGTCATCGTCGACGACCGGCTTGCTCCTCGCTCTGACCAGCCACGGCGATCTCGTCAAATCGTCCCGGTTTAGTCCAATTTGTACCTCGTGATCCCACGGTAGAATATCGCCGTTCCTCATCGCTCCCAATAACGATTGACCTTCCAACCAGAACCGTATACCGACCTCCTCTAGCTTGTCGATAACGTGATAGGCAACCTTTCTCAGTCCGGCCAGACAACAAGGCGGCGTGTATCGGTGCTGGTAGAGATACGATGGCACGCCGTTTATCACCGAGCCGAAACATCTCGCGGTTTCTCGCGAACAGCCGTACCACTCGACGGAGCCGGAAGCCCTTGTAACTTTCTTTATTCCCAATTTCTCGAACATTAATCGCTCCCGTGTGCGATACAACTGCTGTACCTTGGACTGTGCCTGTTGGTTTCTATACAATGGTTTTCCCTCGTTGAACTGATAGTTTTTCAATATATGTACCTAAAAACACACATTACAAAAAACATTTTAAACATTTGTAATTGATCATTTATTTTAAGATAAATTTGAATCTTTTCCTAATGCGCAGAAAAAGAATATGAGAAAAATTAATAAATTTTAAAGGAAATACATAATAAATAGAAAATACTTACCAAATTAAAAAATTTAAACACAAATTTATATGATAACATCCACTGACACCAGAACACAAAACTGAAGATAAAATTTATCAACTACAAATCATCACAAACTTTGTATATATAATATTTAATTATATCAATATAGGTAGATATAAATAAGAGAAGCATATCAAAATTCCACAGAGAGGGATCAATAAATTATAACAGAAATAAAAGAAATTATAACAGAATAATTTACAACAGAAGTAAAAGAAGGAAGCAATAAATAATTATATTTAATTAGACAAAATGGATTACCTTTGCTCCAATAGCTGTTGTTTGAATGTACAACGCATCCGTGAAGGGCAGCAGGAATGGATCCGATAATTTTCTCAAAATTTTTGCTTCAAGCATAGTTACATGTTTGCCCATTACGCTATCACATTCCGTTCCTGTAACTCGTGCTATCCTCAAACTCCATTCTCTCACTTTTAAATCTAATTCAAGACAATGTAAGATTATCTTTCCCACTGGCACAATAACTACCCCTAAATTTGACACTTGCGAGACAGTCTCCTGTAAGACATCAAAGAGAATAACGTCTTGTTGCAAGATAAAACATTTTATCATACAACAAAGAATGTTTACCTGTATAACCTGCTTAGTCGACAATCTTGTTGCATCAGGTAAGAACAAGACAAACTTGGTACGTATGTAGAAGAGCGGATTCCTCTCCTCAAAAGACTTATTAAACTCAGGCCGTAAGCTGATTAGCTTGACATTCTTCATACTCTCATTGGCAAAGTCCAGCTCCAGCGGTGGATACGGCAGTTCGTCGCAGACTATCAAGATAGGTATCCCTGGAAAGGAGTTCAAAACCGACTCCACCATGGACGCCACATCGTTTTCGAAGTTCTCGAACTGTCGGATGACGATGGTGACCAGGCGGGCCAGGCGCCGGTGGAACTTCTGCGGGGGTTCGTTCGTCGCGACGCTCGGCGTCAGCAGGCCCAGGGTGTTTTGCGCCGCGAACAGTCGCCATATCTTGTGCCAAACGATGATGTTGCCTAACAGCGCGAGAACCAGAAGTGCCCTGACGAATTTGAGGCGCATTGTTACGGTGCGCGACACGGTCTCATCTTATATATATTTATACGCGAACGCGACGCGTGTTCTCACAGCGTCCCGGCAACGAGCTCTGGCGTTGAGAGTTCGACAGGTCGGGATATTCTTGTCATACTGCAACGCGCTCCCAATGAGCTTACGTGCGGGTCATCCCGCACGACCCGATGAGCTCTTACGTCATCACCAAGTTAAAAAACACGTAAATAAAGCTTCATTATCTGATGTAGACGGACGCCCACGAAGCGCTCGAGTTAGCCTTTGAGGTTAAGGTATGCCAGAGTATGCTGGCTTTGGTTAGCCGACTCCGAGTCCCGTCTACTATCCTCTTTTATCGTACAGGCTGTAGTAACATACAATGCTTATATACATATATTGATTGTAAAAAAATCCTCTACGGACGCTGTTTCTTTAAACATGTAAACAATTTTAATGCAAATTGAGAAAAAAAGTGTATAAATACAACTGTCAAAAAGTGATGCCAAAGTAAAATAAAATTAATTACCCGTTTTTGCGCTGAAATTGTGATCTGACGTAATCGTAGAGGCATACGAATTCACGAATGGAAACGCATAATTGATCTCGCACTGAAAATTAACGTAATTGCTCTTGATTGGAAAAGGCCGAACCTTGACCTGCCTTGACCTCCCCCATGCGCATTAGCCGACGTTTGTAAAGCATTTTAGTAACTTTTACTTGTATCAAATTACCAGTTTCTTTAAAATATAAAATTAGAATGATCAAGTTCTGACTTAATTAAAACAATTTATCAAATAATATGCGTGTGTTGTATTAACGTGAAAAATTGTTTTAATTTTTTGACACATGAAAGCAAAGATTAATTAAAAAACAGACAACGAATTATAGCTCAAAATTTTGCCGTGGACGATTCTCTCTGCTAGTTGAATTAGTTAAAAATAATTAATTTAATTAATCCAAAATTTGATTGAAGCCGCCCGAAATAGTAATTTCAAAGATTATTTAAAAATACATGTACAAAGTGATAAGAAAATACAATTGGAGAGAATATTTTATAAATATACATATTTTTAATTAACGCCATTTTAGAACAGAAAGGACAAAAGTTAATTAATTGTCGCGAATTATTTTTACTCTCGCGTAGAATAATTACCGCGTCCTGCGTGCACGAAAAAGATTCGAGGAACATGAGCGGAGAAAAAGTGAAAGATGCGTCTCGCGAAAGCGAGAGGAATCCTCACAGTTATCCGAGCCTCGGATAACAGTATGCTCCACGGAATCCGAGGAGCATACTGCGACAAGAGGTCTCATGAGATGGCGACGTTAGAACGTGTTCGCGTCTCCCGAGAGCTCCGAAAAATATCAGATGTTACCGGGAGCGCACATCGAGCGAGGAAGTCGTTGAAATCAGCCGGAACAACAGCTGATACCACTCCCCCTCCATTGGACGGGCCCTCGGCAACCTCCCTCCACCGCTCCGCCCCGTAATGGCTCCGCGGCGCGGTCCTCCCTCTCCTTCGCAGCCCCTTCCCAAGCTCGACCAATGAGCGCGCGGACGCGCGCGGAGTGGGGCCCTCGAGACCCGCCTCTCCCTCCCGAGTTGCCGCTCACCTACTCGCGTCACGTGGCCTCCTGGTAACTCCTACGATTCTCGAAGCTCCCAAGAGATGCGTATTCTAACCTCGCTGCCTCTTAACACCTCCCACTGTGGTATGCTTCTCTGGTAACTGACGATTTCTAAAGCCTCACGAGTCGACGCATTTCAACGTCTGTCTCGCTATTCCACACTCCCCGTACGGGTTACACTCGCTCCAGTTATCTCCCGTCTCCGCATGATCGCAACGGCGCGTAATTGTTAATATTAATTATTAATTGAGAAGAATCAGTGTCATCCTCGTGGGCGTGCTGTAAATCAATTTACCCGCCGCTATTATCAGATTGTACTCTGGTTGTGCAAGGCAATCGTTATAAGCGGCCGCCTTAATTCGAAGCGAGAATTTCCTAGCGACGCATTGCTTCGCGAAATTCCTAGCGGCTCGCGGCTGGCACCGCTGCTGGTAGGCCCGCTGCGCGCTCGTCGACCCGTCATTTCGCGTCGTACGTCAAATCCCGGACGCGCGACGTGCGTTTGACATTCTGCTCCTGCCCTCGTCGGCGAGAGAACCCTTCGAAGCATGCCGCTGCACCGATACACTCACGCGATCCTCTGCAGGATCCCGCTGTCGCTGCGCACGCGGGGCGAGGTAACGTTGGACGAGGCTAGGACGCAGCACCTGGCCCTGGCGCAGCTCCTCCGCGAGCTCGACATCGACGTCGTCGAAATGCCGCCCGACGAAAACTCGCCGCTCTGCGTCTTCGTCGAGGACATCGCCGTCGTCTGCAACGGCATCGCCCTGATCGCCCACCCGAGCGAACCGTCTCGCCTCAAAGAGGTACATCCGGACCTTGTTATAGATATACAGTACAACGTGGCTGACAGTATGGATTTAACAGGATGAGAAAATTAATGAAACATATAAATGATTGTATCAAATTGATATGTGAAGGAGGAAATGCAATACAAAAAACTCATTTATATTGACAAATTTAATTGATATAATAATGAGAATAATGAGGAAGGATTTAATGTTTCAGAATCAAATTAAACTTGGTTTCTTTATTGCTCGATTTTTTAATTGCCCTTTTGTCTGTTTTTCAGCTTGATACCATCAGAGCTGTGTTGAAGAAAGAGTTAGAGATACCACTAATAGAGATAAGCGACAAGAATGCCCGCTTGGATGGTGGAGACGTGCTTTTTACTGGTAAATTCTATTCTGAGTATTCAATATTTGCCTTGATAGCCTATACTTGTGCTTTTAAAGGCATAAATCTTCTAAATTTTCTAATTTTTATATCTACTAATGCACAAATATCTCATTGCAGGTAGAGAATTCTTTGTTGGATTATCTCATTTTACAAATGAAGCAGGAGCACGAGCAGTTGCTGCTGCATTCCCAGAATATCCATGCGTGCCTATCAAGGTTGGTAATCTTGTAGATTAACGTGTCTATATCATCTAGCATTCAGGAATTATTAATATCCTATTTTTAATATAAAACAATTACAAATTTCTCATTACTTATTAAATGTATCGCATGTATTAATGTCCTGTTTGATTTTCTTAGATTCATGTTAGAATTATAAAAACATGTACAGTATGAGTATGCTATCTTTGGCAGACAATGGGATTTTCTTGCTGGATTGCTTGTAAACTAGTGAATTGCTGAAAACCAAAAAGCTCATAGAATTTATTAGATTGCAAGCAATTCAGCAAGAAAAAAATCGCATCATCTGCTATAGGCTTTATACATAAAAATGATCTTAAATATTTGTCGAAATGAAAAAGGTAGACGCCAAACAATCAAAGCTAGATCTTAGCGTGCCTAATATTCTTTGTGTAAATTTATATATTACATACATTTTTATATTACATACATGCACAAGGAATATAATAAGCATTAAAAGTTTTGATGCTTTTCTATTTAACCGTTCTGTAATTACATAACGGTCTAGTATTATATTGTAAAAAGGAAAATATTTTATATATAATCTATATAACTATTTTTTTATCTACCAATATTATTTTATAAGATTTATCAAATATTAGTAATTTAATATTACTTTATAATTTCTGTATCTATTTCTAAAAGCATTTTACATCTCATATCTTAATTGTATAATAGAGTGTTTCATTATTGTTAAAAATCACTTCAGAAATTAATTTAATGTTCAAATGTGATGTTTACTGTCGACGTTTTTTTATTGCTTTTCAGTACCAATTTTGTTCTAAGTGGATCCAATTTAAAATGAAACATTCTATATGTATCAATAACATCAATAATAGACGCATGTTTGGATTCATTAGTGACAATGAAAATTTTATGTTTATTCGCAGCACACATTGTATATATTTATAGAAGGTACATAATATTATACCTCGCGGAGATTTACGTCAAACTTTGACAGACTATCATACTCACTCACCTTACTTTTCTAATGTTTATTTAAGGTGGGTGATGGTGGCGAAGAGGTGATAGTGGAGAGTCTTACCTCAGCCCCTCTTCAGGTTTGGGTGCACTAAACTGACCCTTTTAATTATGTTATTAAAGAAAGAATTTATAAAAAAGAAAAGAGAAAGAACATGAATAATTTCACAGGCTAGAAACGCAAACTTGCACGATTTTGAGAAACTTCTTTTCATATGTAATAATTTCAGAATTTTATGAGCCGCTTTGGAACTGTGTCGAGTTACACAAGTTCCAGCTTAGCACTTGATCCGTGCACTTAAACAATACCACGAACCTTATTCACTCACCTTAGAGCATGCATATAATTTAGCATTTAACTTCGAAATGTTCTAGGGCGTTATTCATTTTGTTCCAACCATTGTTGTACAAACATCATGTATATCATGAATTTAGTGTGTATGCACTTTTCAGATAATTTATATTTTACATTACACAAAACACTGTGCACGATTTGCTGGCACATCGAGAATTATTATGGATACCATAATAATGCATTAAGATCATATAAGATTATAATAAATTTTTTAAACATAAAAAATTTATAAAAATATGAATTAAAAAGAAAAAAAAGTTGATTAATAAACTTGTTTGTAGTTTTCATTGATAAAATTTAACGCATTAATGTTTCTCCAATTTATTCAAGTAATATGATGAATTAAAAACATGATACATGAAATGTAATGATAAAATGACTACACATTGTGATTAGTGCATTGCAATATTTATTTTATTTTCTCCCTATAACTTTCGAGATAGTAACTCGGTATCTCTCTGCTTAGGTGGCTGAATCCAAACGCCTGAAATCACTGGTTACAATGGCCGGTCCAGATGTTATATGTGTAGGGGCGGGAAAAGAATCTCAAGAAGTTCTCAAGGTTAGCTTCGATTAATATAAATTATTAAATACAAGCTATGAATTATTTAAAAAAAAAAACGTTCCAAAATTCCATCTAACTACTTTCACTTGGACTTTTGCTACATGACAAACAGATAGGTTTCCATTTTTTTTTAAATAAAATTTTTTTTAAACTTAGTGATTTCATTGCAAAAAGTTTCGATTTTTATTTCTCTGATTTACAATACAGAGAATCGAGCGGGAGGCAACATACAGTTACCAAACATTGACTGTGCCCGAGGACGTGGCTGCCAATGTGCTCTACGTGAACGGCACGCTCATTCATCGGTCGGAGGATGAGATCCCGCAATCGAGTAAGGTGTTCGCCGAGAAGGTGGAGTTCCCGACCAGATCGCTGCGTTTGTCCGAATTGGCGAAAGTTAGCTCCGGTTTGTCCTCCTGTTGCTTGTTGGTGCGCAGACCGCGGCACATCCGTAGCATTTAAACATGAAAAGAGAATAAGATCTATCTTGCGATGTAATCGCGATTTATTGCCACCAGTGCTATTCGCGAAACACGAAACGTAAATCCAAGTTTTTTTCTCTCGTCGAAGAATTCGCGGAGAAATACAATACATGACAATGACGATTCGTCATCTTGACATTTTGATAAGTATTTTTTTTTGTAATTAATTTAAAAAGTTACTGTATTATTTTATATCTTGCAAAGAAAAAGTATTTCAAGAGATTAATATATACATATATAGGTGTACACACATACACACCAACGCGCGCACATACATATACACATTCATAAACTTCCTGATTCAATCGTACACACTTGATATTTCACTCGCTCCAAAAGGCAAAAACGCGGTTAATCTACATTGATACATAAACGTATATAATTTTTATATATTTAGAGTAGAAAAGTAATATATTCAAATTTTATGTTATTTATGTTTATGCTTTTTGCAAAATAATCTCTTTATTCTTGTCAATTATTTAAATTTTTTCGTTATTTTATATATATATGACTTTCATTTCCAGCTGTAGCTATACTTGACTAGTATTTTCAAGAATTTTTGTTTTATTTATTGTTTATTTTATGCATTTTTTTCCTACCATATTCCAAAAAATATATTATAGAATAAGGCTACAGAGTTACATCTCATAGTTCTCAACAAGATTGATCTTTGCAAATATGGCACGTAACACAATATGGCACAAATCCGATTTTATAATATAT
>QKQZ01053136.1:0-18387 GCA_003595255.1 Solenopsis fugax
GCGCCTCGCGCGCACGTCGCAGTTCGCACGTTGCATGGACTCGTCCAAAGGTGTGGTCGGTATGCAACGTTCGATATTTTTACCGACTCTTCATTTTCTAGAATCTAAATCTAAACCTAACTTATCCATTTTTCGAAGCATGACTCGCGATTCCGCGAGAAGCGATCGCATCTTGGCGTTCTCGTGTGAAATGGCATGCTGTCGCATTTTTCGTTCGATCGCTTCTCATGACGTACCGATCTACCGAGATACCCCTCGCTGTGCAATAGACTCGTCCATCCAGCTTCTCCCACCGTGCGGATTCACAGCTCTTGCCATATATGGGCATAAAACGAAAGCAACGCGCCGATTGGTCCGTCAGCCAGCTAGCGGCTAGATTCTCCAAATGCCGTTTCAAATCGTACGATACGGTGAGCGTGTCTCTTGGAAGTATATACTAGATACTAGCGTAAAGATCGACTCGCTTTAAGATTAACCGCGTCGCGGCTACCTGCGTGAGCCTGCGTACGTACGAGCATATATAACATTTGTACACACATCGGCGATGCAATTCCCTTTAAATATTCTCAAATAGGTTATATAAACGCGCGCTGTACTCTCTCACGTGCTTCGACAGATTGACATTTTGTCCCGCGCTAACAACGAGCGGTCATAGGTATATCTACTATCATGACTTTCTAAAGAGATTGATTGATAAAAAAAACGTTTTTTCTCGGAAATATTCCAGACAACTAATCCCACCGTGTCGGACGCGAATATCGCGCGGCATGTTATCGCAGGGCGTTATATACCCCGCGCAACCGCATCCGCCAATTAAGTTTGCTGAATTCTCCAACTGCATCAAATGCTTTGTGTAATAAATGGATAATTACAAAAATGTAAAGTAATACAAGGTTGAGACATCGATTCAAAAAAATGCAGAGAAGAAGGGAGCGCGAATCTTTTGAGAGACCTTTTTCGTAAAAGAGACGAAAGGTGCTACGCAGCGGCAGGTACAAGCAGTAGATTCAAGGGCAACCGGCACTCCGGCTCTGCAGGCGACGAGCGACGAGTGCGTTGCACTCTTTTGCCACGTCATACGCTCCAGGCCCTACGCTCCTCTCTCTCTCTCTCTCTCTCTCTCTCTCTCTCTCTCTCTCTCTCTCTCTCTCTCTCTTTCTCTCTCTCTCTCGTCTTTCGATATGACACGGACTGCTTGATACGAATTACGGACAGACTGATGGACATCACCTAACCGGTGCGAAGCTTTCCGTCTACGTGGGAGAGAGAGAGAGAGAGAGAGAGAGTGTGTGTGTGTGTGTATATATATATGTGTGTGTGTGTGTGTTTCAAAATCGATACGCTATCTCATCGTTCGGTCTCGTCGCGCAACCGACGAGCACGTGACCGGCCAGGACGCGACGGACAGATGAAAAAACGAAACAGGAAACTGATTCGCCGATTGATCGTCAAATCGACATTTTCCACATGCGCGTTTAACACTCGCGCGCTTCCGATGATTCATCCACGAGATGACCGCGTGCCTCGCGGAGAACGGGGGCTGTTAGCCAGGAACGCCCGATTATACTCGAATCGCATTTAAACGTAACGGTTTTGTGGCACGATCGACATGACGATATAATTATATTATGTATTAATTTAATCGATTCTGCTCAATGACGTGTAGCACGTCATTGACGCGATACGAATCAACACAGTATCTTGTCTAATATCTCAATTACACATAGTTCGTGGGATGTGTGTCTTTCTTGGAATAAAATAATTAACCCCGTTACGTTTGTGCGTCCTAAAGACCCAATGACCCAATGATATCTCGACCTTGTCCACCGTATAAGGTCTCGCGCCAAGGTCTCGTCGAAAGAGGACTCACGTAAGGAGGCTCGGAATCATCCAAGGCGAGTTCTCCTTAGCAAACGCTTAGCGGAGTTATCACCGCGCGTGATTGATACGACTCGCGTTTGAGACACGTCATTTTCAATGAGTAAACGAGATATAAACTCACGAATCAAGAATTCAAGCTTAAACTTGAAAAATCCGACTTGAGTGTGATCGAGTTGAATTTTTCGATGCGATAGTTTGCGACTCGCAATCAAGATTTGAACAAAAATTAATGCTACCTGCGAAAAAATACAGACTTTTCAATTGTTACATGATGTACGGAAAGTGGACGGTAGAATGACGATGGGTGTCATCGTGTCGTCGATTCATCGGCATCATATGCATCATCTATCTATACAATTGAGATAACGACGTACGTGTCATCGTTGTTTCGCAATGCGTTTTCAAAATGCGCGCGCATATGTGTGTGTGTGTGTGTGTGTGTGTGTGTGTGTGTGTGTGTGTGTGTGTGTGTGTGTATATATATATAAACTTGAGCTACCGATGAGAAGAAATATATCGAAAGTTTTATTGCAAAATATTTAATAATTTACGCACGTCAGTTATATATAGTATACATATAACGTGGCGTAAAATTTTTATGTGATTCTCCAACGTCATGTACAGTCTCGTATGTCTGATAACAGTACTGTCGTATACTCAATTGACGCCATCGTTCCACGGTATGCGAGAGGTATCAACTGTGCGATATAATATTCAATCAATTATATTCGATGCTAAATAATTGAGAAATCGATAATATGCCTTTTGCCCGTCAGCCCTAATAACGCACGAGAGATTCGCCTAATCTAATTCAAAGAAAATTCTTTCGACAGTATAATGAATTCCTTCGAACAGAAAAATAAATTCGGAAACGAGTAAATATTTGATATGCTTAATTGCTCTCGTCAAAAAGAGAGAAATGGACGCGATCGTTCGATTGAAAATGTGTATTCCTTCATTTTTGCAACATAACACCGTCGTCGCGTGGATTAGTCATCGTTATTAGCCTCGTCTTGCGTTTCACGTCGCTTAAACATGATCGCATCATGCGAGTGGAACGTTACGCCAAAAGAGACGTTTTTCTCAAGAATCTATAATACTTGTTATAATAAATAGTCATTAGAATTATTAGTTTCAATTATTTGAGAAGTCTAATCTCTCTCGCGGTACGAAACGAATGCGCGTGAGAGAAAGAGAGAGAGAGAGAGAGAGAGAGAGAGAGACGATAATCGCATAATGTGCCATTGGAGGAAAGAGATAAAAACGTTACAGCGTATTCTTTACTGGAAAGCACTCTCTTGGAGTATATATGTAACCATATTTGGTTCGTTTTGCCAATCTAGATTGTTATCTTGTGTTTAATACAGCGTTGTAGAGTCTTAACGTATCAATAACGCGCAAAATCAAATAACTTCGAATTTCGCACGACGTTGAATTTTTGAAATTCAATCTTATTTTCGCGATTAATCTATTTAAAATCGGTAAACAAAGAAATATACTCTCGCATACGTTACCAACCATTCGTGCTCTTGACTTTTTTCAGAGAGAAGTGCAATCAACGAATTCGCGCGAAACAGTCAAGGATTCGAAACGCGGTCACGGTAACTCAATGAACTGTATGTGTTTTTATAGGTATAGCCGAAAACGGCAGTAATGGTTTTCTTACTTGTATTTTGCTAACTGTTTTTTTCTCACAAAACTAACTTGCAATTTATGATTACAAATTCGCAAATTTTTGCATCGTGATGCCGAGAGTAAATTTGCATCGATTCAAAAATTTTAAATGTTCTCGACGCAGTGTTCTCGATGTGTACAACGAAAAAGTAGGCCGAATACTAAAACTTGCGATGCGACGGTGCGTAGAAAGGCGAATAGTATTTTCCGAACTCTTTCCAGAATGCATCTAAGCTTCAATTATTATTTGATCGAGGTATTAAAATTTTTTTCCATTACCTGCTTGAAACGTTTGTCACTTTTGTTCGAGCACGTTTCTGAAAACGACTTTGAAACGAGAGATTGTCTTGAATATTATCTTCTGTATGCGTGCATAATTTTACGCGAAATTGTTTTATTTCTCCCCCTAAAAAAACTTTACAATGTTGAAACTATAACGGATAATTACTACAAAAAAGTATTATAGTAATACACTCTCGCAGATACGAAAAAGTGGATTGGTACAGTTTATAGATGCTGGCAACGAAGAAGGCACGGTCCAGAGAAAACCTGCTCCTGTCGTGACACCTGTCTCCCCGTTATATATACAGGCATCCGAGAGGAATGCAAAACGATGATGTAAGCAAGCGGCACACGAGTATTTCAGTGTCAGCATCGCGATTATCATTTTTCGATTGGAAGAGTAACTGGAAGACCGTCATTAGACATAATTACGATAAATTTTCATAAATTTGCAATATAAAGATTCGAAGGGCGCCTTATCTAAGCTTTTTATGGTGTTTGGCAGTCGTGGAGAAATCGATGAGAAACACCTGCAGCAGCCACCACGCCCAAAGCGAGACAAGTTTACCGATTGCAATGAACCCCATGTAGGAATTCATGGAATAACTCTATGGCATTGTTACAAAATTCGAAAAGACGATTTAGTCTCACTTCCGTCCCCGTAACATTTATGAATTTCATCTAATCCAATAATCTATCAAAGCTCTCACAAGCTCTGAGAAAAATCCTTGCTTTCTTTTGCAATAAAGATATTATGCTCTAAATATTTAAATTATAATTATCATTTTGGAATGAGATCCAAATATGATATCGTAAAATCCCGGAACCATTTATTATATTCATTGGAAAAACATGTTTCCTATAGCTGAACAGATATCGCAAATGTTTTTTTCAATAATAAGCATTTTTACAATTTCTGCTCTTTTAATCAATAATAATAATAATAATAATGATAATAAAAATAATAGAGTAGCTATATTTTTCACGTCTCGGTCTCTGTTATCTCTTTCCTCTCTTTTCATGGTAACATGGCAAGAGACAATAACATAATGAGAAACTTGTTTCATTTCCCACATCATCGAGGAGAAATTGGCCGCGTCAATAAAGTCAGTGACTTGGTGGCTTGGTTTAATTAACCCGAAGCGACGGCGAGATGTTTTCATGGCTTCAGAAATCAAGGTCACGTACACGCACGTTTCACAAGGTTGACCGTGTAGCGTGAACGCAAGCGTTCCTATATTTGCTCCAAACTATCTGCCCCTTCTCCCCTCTCTCTCACTCTCTCTCTCTCTCTCTCTCTGTATGTGTACATTCTGAGAAGAAATCGCAAATAAAAAGCTTTGAAAGAAACCTAGAAGGAATTAAAAATTAATGTTAATCCATTTTCAAATTAAATTATAGTTTATTCAGTAAAAATATCAAAAAATTTATCGAGACCAACTTCTCATAATGAAGAAGCAAAAGTAATTTCAAAAATTGTTTTATATAATAATATTTGTAAATCCTAATATTAGTCCAACAGATAGATGGTAAAAAAATCTAATTTTTTCAATGATCGAATTTTAATGCATTTTTGTTCATTTTGTTTAAGTAAAAATATTTGCTTTAAAATAAACATATTTATATATATATATATATATATAAACATTATATTACATACCTTAAGTATATAATTTTGTATTCTTATATTTTTTACATTTAAATAATGATTTTACAAATAAGCTAATAACTTAAGTTATTAAACTTAATTAAATTATTGTTTTCTTTGATTAAAAAATCTAATTATCTTGAATATAAAAATAAGCTAATAAATATTTTGTAGAACTAGAAGAAAAAATACTTGATTAAAAAATATTTCATTTATTTACATAAATATTTCAATTAAGAAATGTTTAACTTGACTACAAGTAAATAGCTATTAAGATCCACTCCAAGTAAATAATTTTTTTTTTTTAAGATATTTTTTCTCTCGATGCACGTTTTCCCTTCCTGTGGCGGGATGTTACGCTAAGACGATATCCTCCGGATGTCGGTATCCTTCATGCGATAAAGCCATGAATACAAGTTTTATTCGATTCTTTTGTTCGCGCTACTGTGGCATCCTTACTTATTGCTAGGCACATAATAATTAGCCGTCAGGAGACTTGCGCGCAACGCGGTGCAATTGGAACGATTCGTTTGACTTAACGACTAACGAGGACTCATTCGCATCCATGCATCGAACACAATCAACGTAATGATATCAAATATTATAAGCATTGTGATTTATATTATATTATAGCTTTATCTGAAAGGGAGCTTTACCTTTTACTATAAAAGTGTAAATTTTAATTCTAAATTCTGAAAAAAGTGTAGATATTCTATAAATAAATAAGATTAGTTTAGCCCTTCATTTACGACATCTTTTCGAGATCGTTTTTTATTCATCGTAAGTTAAGTAACGTTTTACTCCGCTTGATTTCGTCTCGATGCGCTCGAATTATGAATTTTTCTCAGCTAGAGATATATATACCATAATGTGCAATTTTAGATCTTAGAGTAAAGCTCGACTATTAGGCGCGGTTGGAATACAACTTCTTTCAGATCTCTTTCGTCCTATAATACTCCGGTACTGTTCGACCAACACAAACTAAATATAGAGTAAATTCCAATATCTCTCCATATATGAATATGTGTCAGGATTTCCGTGCGAATGTCTTTTTTCGACCAAGTTGTATATTACACTAACGAATACAATGAAATTGACAAAGATTAAGCATTTACCGCTATTAAAATCGTTCTGGATGCGAGAACAAGAATAGAACAAGAAGAACAAGAATAAGAATGTAAGAATTGTCTGTTACATTGCATATCTTTTCTAATGTAAGTATACGAAATCCAATGGGCAATTCTTTAGGATACATGTATTTATCTTTTGTATTTTGTTCTTCAGACAAAGAACAATTAGTATCATATTAATGTGATACAGATAAAATAATATTCCAACTATTGGTCTACAATCCGTTAATGCTTTAGCTGTCTGGGAAGAGATTATTCAAAAAATTTTTATAACTACTTGTACTGTTTAACTCCACCAAAAAGAATAACATTTTATAAGAGAAAATAGTAGATATAAATAGTTTAAATTAGACATAAATGTGAAAGAAATGTAATATAAGTAATTGTATGTGATCTGTAACCCTGAGGGGACCAATAATAAACTATTATTATAAGAGAAAATAATGCATTTATTTATACATACTATTGTAATAATAGCATGCAGGAGAGTTACACCTTTCCACTGTTATGCGTGTTAGACTAACTATATGGAATTATTTATTATAAATATGACTATGTTATAATTATAAATGTGTTAAGATCTTAAGTACTTTCCAGCTCTTGTTCAATTGCATTGTACATACTATTGCAGATATTTTTTATGTTTTGAAAATTTCTTATACACGAAAGTAAGGTTACATCTCGCCTGATCACATTATGTTAGAATTCTCCTGTACGGTTCTAAAACGAGTGATTTCAGATTTTTAAACATGATAAATAGAGCACGAGCACGAGTCATCGCAATGTTGAGTACAAAAATATTGAAAAATGATATTGAAAGATCTGTAACAGATCTGTCATATTGTTATGAATGCAAAGCATGGATATTCGAATACTAGAGAGACTATATCAGATACCAGACTATACCGATTATAGCAACTGGCGAAACTTGCGGAACACTAACGACTTAAATGTATATTTCGGACAATTAGTATGTACATGATTCTTAAATAATTAATTAAAATTATGTGGATAATTCACAAACGTTTCTAATGACACTTCGAAAGTATTCAAACGAAATACAAACGATTCCATACAAGATTTTTGTATAATTTATGTCCGGTTAATTTTTCCGGCCAAATACACGGTGTAAAAGTAAAAATAAAAAATTTATTACAATTAATTAAATGACTCACAAACATTTTCAATTGCACTTCAAAACTCTTCAAACGAAGTACAAACGATACAAAATAGTAATTTCTTTATCCGAAATTTTGCTCCGGTCAAGTACTTATGAATCGAAATCTTGGACAGAGAGAGAATTGACCAATCGCATTAATCAGTTGGCGGAATTTTTCAAATGCGATTGGTTAATTCTCTCTCTGTTCGAAATCTTGTAACGATTTCTAGCATCGTGGACACAAGACTTTAAAAAGAACAGACCTCATGTATGTATGTACATATGTACACCTACGACCTCTATCTGTTGTATACAGTCAACTGTCTTCACAATGTTGACAATCATTGACAATTGACGACGAGTTTGGCGATTAAGCAGTTTTAGAAAGAAGGTTAATTTTTTTTTATTTAACTCGGATTTTGGTTTTCAGCTATTCGCTGGATCTAAGAATCGAAAATCTTTTTGTTAAAACAAATTGTAATTTATAGTTTTATATTTTGTAACGGAAATTTTGATTAATTTTGATCGGAAGATTGCAACATTGCCAAGAACCGCATGTATCAGCTAAAAAAGTATCTATTGAAATCTCCGTGAAGGTTGGACCAATGCAACAACGATGACGCGGACCAACAGGTTTGTCTTTTTTTCAAACGTTTGCGAGGTGACGTAACGATTAACGATTTTGACTGCGTTCCAATATTTATTTACCAACAGTGTTGAAAAACTGTAGTATACGTAAAATACGTTTAATGTTTTCAGCACTGACAGCGAATATCGTAACACAGTCTTTATGTAAATGCACATGCAGATGTACATCAAAAAGATGTACAATATATATTTTTGTTGTATAAGAGAAAGCATTATTACCATGGTTTCATCATTTTCTATTTAAATGATATTATTTAGGAAGAGACGACGCAACATAGAGGAAGAATCTAGTGAATTTATGCCATTGAGCAAACGAATCAACAATCTTCATATCAATGGTTTATCTGGTCTGCGAGAGAACACAATGGAGAGTATGGAGACTGATTGGGAAAGTGGAAATTTCATGTTGTCTCCTAGCTGCTCGGAGGCGTCTCAAAATTCATCGCCTGGAGGTAGTTGTGGTTCCAACCAAAGCAATTTTACCAGTGATTACAGACCAGATTTAGATGCGACGGAGAATCCATTTTATTATGAGAGCAACAAATTGCTCTTTTCCTTGTACATGGAACGTATACAGAGGCGACCGGATCTGTATTAACGCAGATAAACGTACCATTCCGTCCCACTCCACTCCACCCCGCTCCGCTTTACTCCACCTACCAAGTATCCTCACGATATTTAACCAGGTCTTTCATTATTCCTTTTCTTGTACTCACTCCTGTACGTGACTTGACAATTTTAAAATTTCCCATTACCCATTCTTCGGTCGATCACTCTGATAATATTAAAACGTAACCACATGGTGGCAATAAGATCAATATATAAAGTTTTTGTATGAAGCAGCATTGATAGATGTAAGATTCAATAATTGTACAATCGTTAGAACTGTAAGAATCTTTAATTAGTGCATAAAATTCTATATAAATGAGAGTATATGAATAATTGACACGTGAAGAAGTTGTAACATTTCTTTATTTCAGTTTTATTGTTATTTCTTATTATACGTAACGTGTACGTAGGGTACGTGATGAACGTTTATTCCAGTTAGAATGAAATGAGCACTCGCGACATCAGATGCGTACGAAAAATTGAGAAAAATAGTAAGAGATGCGCGAAAAAAGATTGGTGGAATTTACGTGGACATCGCGCGAGGATTGCGATTCGATTGAGTACCATTGAGTACTTTGAGTAGTGAACACGATGGAAATGCGCGCGTCGGAGAATCGAGAGAGATGGCGGGTCAGTCAACATGCTGCGCGGGCTCTCCACTTAACCTCTAGCGTCCGCTAGGTGCGTGAGTCGAACCGTTCCGTAGTCTCGCGTGGTCTCGCGTAAAGCATGATGACACGAGTCCCCACAAAGCACCACAGAGTGACGAAAAGGGAAGCGTAACGGAGTGACTGACAGACGGACGTGTTAGATCGAACGTGCGAAATAATCAGTCGCGAAAATTGGATGCGCGCGTTATCCGCGATCAAAAAAAGAAAAGCAAGTGCTCTTGGGAGCACTCGATCGGCAAGTAGGCGCGCAAGCGCCACGTTCCAATCGTTTCACTACCACTCGCAACGTACTCTGCACGCGTAACCGCCGCCATAGTTAATATTGTATACCGTTGTAATATTAACAAGGGCGTAGAGAGCACGTTCCCGCGTATCTGTAAGTATCGACGAGAGAGAGAGAGAGAGAGAGAGAGATATCTAAACCGATCGCGAGACGAGAATTCGAGAGATGTAGGCGTTGGATGCGCTGTTGAAAGACATCGGAACCGGAAGGAACGCGCGCAAGATCGTGACGAGTGCGCGGCAAAGCGAGCGAGCGTTAACAAGCGTCGCCAATCTAAGGCATCGCGCGTACCAAAGAACGATACGCGCCAGCGCCAGATTTCGTGTCGGACGAGTGGCGCTCGAATCTCCGCTCTCGCGCAGAGTTTATGCGTGGCCACCGTTGTAACGAGTGGCGTGTGGCGGCTATGTACCGTTAGGCCGAATCTATTCCCGTTGTTGACCGGCTCGAGCGAGATCACCGCTCGCCTACCTACCGACCGAGGAGGATCGAGCCATATTCATTCGCGGTTGGTTGTCGCGTAAACCCGGAAACGAAGCGTGTGCGCGTCTCCGTTCAACGAGAGCTCGTCGTGCGCTAGAGAGAGTGAGATATAAAGAGAGAGAGAGAGAGCGCGAGAACGCGAGCGCGCGCGGCTGCCGCGGCAGAGTGTGCGAGCGCGAATTTATCGCGGAGTCACTGTCGAGCTCTCCTCGCGAGCTTCCGTTAGAGACACACACGCGCGCGCGTTCGTCCTGACGTCTCTACGCATATGTATGACGTGTGCATCGCAGCGACAGCCGTGGCGCGACGTCGATCGGCGTGTTCACGTTGAAATGAGAAAGTCGCCGCTGCGCTGAGGATTGGGAACGACGACGCACGCGAGCCAGCCAGACGGACAATTCCCGTACTAAGCGGAGGCACGGAGAACGAAGGCAGCGACAGTAACAGCGGTACGTTGAGCCCGAGAGCGTGCACGGAGTCGTCGTGGCTACTCTCGCTCGCTCGTCCGTCCGCCTGCCTGCTTGCCTGCCCGCATCTACTTGCTGTACTTACGAGTAAGTAGAACAAAGCCATACAAACGACTATATCTTTCGCACTTTGAATCATCACGCTCGCAATCTCTTCTACCTTAGACGTCTTACGTACATGTATTACATTTCTATTTTTTCGCCTATGTATTGACCATATGTCTCTTTTTCTCTTTCTCTCTCTCTCTTCATGTCATACGTGTATGTATGTACATATATATATATATATCGCTCTATCTTTATATCTCTGGCTCGATCATATTCCCGATGCGCGAACGGACGTCGGACGTTCCGGTGGACGCGGGAGCGCCCTGCGCGGATGCCATGTCGCGCTCTCGACTCTCGACGACGACGAGACCATGCGACGAGAAACCGCGAAACGGTGGCCACAGAGAGCACCCACCCCAAGACACTAAAATCGTCGCGGGGCCCTCGTCGTGGCTCACGGCTTGGCTCGAGCTGGCTTTGGTGGGGTGGTTGGAGGTGCGGACAGTGGTTGAGAGGCTGGTGGGGTTGGAAATTGCGTGGTGGTGGGTGTTCGTCGAGGTCTCGGAGGCCCCTCCGTGGCATCTCGCGCTGCCTCTAACCCATCGAGGTGGGGGTGTAAACAACAGCCCTGCCCGTGTACCTCCGGTCGTTTCGCCTCTGCCCTGCTCTCCGTCAGCTGATGCATCTTTCGCCGCGTACCGCCGCGTCTCGTCGCGATCTCTTTCCTATTTCCGTCCTTGGCCCCGAGAGACACGGCCGGCGCGAGAAGGCGACGCGCGATCAGGGGAACGAGTAGGGAGAGAGAGAGAGAGAGAGAGAGACACACAGAGAAAGAAAAGAGAGAGAGAGAGAGAGAGAGAGAAAAACTCCGGAGTCGAGAGTAATCTTGACTCGCTCATCGTTAGAAGAAGGGATTTCGCGATGTGCATAGAGCGGGAGAGAAGCAAAGAGAGGGATATGTAAAAAGAGCGCATCACAATTCTCATGCGCTCTTACGTGGATCATTTTTTCCAACATGGCGGACGTAGGCGCTGGCTTGTGGCGAGCCCACGCGAGCTCTGCGTCTCACGCGATTCATCGCCATATCGCTGGAAAGGAAGATGCTGTTCGGAACTGCGTTCTCGCATTTTCGGTCACGCGACATCGCATGAACAAGTGTGACGCTTCACGCGTCTTGTCGCATCGCGTCGGGTCGGGTCGAGTCGGGTCAGCAGCCTGGAGCAAAACGGCGGAAAGGAAATACGATGCGGGACGTCGTTGCGCAACAGTCGCCGATCCGCTTGGCGTGCAGCGCCCCGCGCGCAGTAATATTGAGAAGCGCTTAGCCTGTCGAGACGGATTTCGCGAAAAAATCCACGTATATACATACATACGTGCCAACGTGCTTTCGCTTAGGACGTAGAAACGCAAACACATTCGTATAGGAGGGAGAGTGACGGCAACGAAGAAAAAGGGAAGAAAGAGAGAGAGAGAGAGAGACAGAGAGCATCCGTCATTTTATGAGAGACAAAGATAAACTTAGCCGAGGCTAACCTTAGGAGACTCGGTGCGCCATTACGACATGCGCGTCTTGCGAGAGCGTCTAGCTAGCGTCGACACGAGCGACAACGAAGCTGTCCGATCAGTCGCGTACGCCATTCCGCGTACAACGAAAAACACGTCGCGTGGTGCCGACGGCAAGTGTAGCGTAGCGTCTGCTTCCCGTCCGAGAGCTCGAAATTTGTAATTCGCTCGAGGAATATATTTCTCCCTCTCTCTTTCTCTCTCTCTCTCTTTTCCCCCTTCTCTCCCTCTCTTTCTCTCCGGACCGACACCCTTGGCCCTCGAAAGAGGCAAACGCGCGCGCACGGACGGGTACACCCACGCCCGCGGATATCTTAACCTCTTTCTCTCTTCCCGTCATCGACCCCCAGATATCCTACAAACGTTTCTTGGAGGGGTGGGGACTCCCGTTGGTTATCGTTATCATTGTCATCATTGCCCCAATTCGTCTGGCGCGCGCCGCGTCGCGTATGACCGCCCGCCACGGGTATCTTCGCCCCCTGACGTTTTCGCGTTCCCCTTCCCCGGGGAATGTCGGTGCGTGCCCGAGGTTCGACTCCCTTCTTTCTTGACGTTCCCCTACCCTTGCTAGTTCGTCTTCTTTCTCGTTCCATTCTCGCGGTACACGCTACGTCGAGGTAACGCGCGCGAGAGAAAGACCGAGTCTCGAGCTCTATTTCGCGGTAGGTTCCCACCTATGGTACCTCCCCCCCTACCCTCGTCGCGCTCCTACCCCTTACGGCGCCCGTAGGGGCTCACCGTCGTCGCTGTGGAGTGGGGTGGGATCCTGGGCCACTTTGACGACTATCCTCCCTGCTCCCGGATCCCTTTTAGGTAGGGGGAGGGGGTGAAGTGGGGAGCTCACACCCCACCCTCGTGCACGCGGTACGATATCGCCAAGGTTCCGCGGTCGGTGGTCGGAGACACTGGGAGACACGATCGTCATTCGCTCGAATGTTAAAAGTTCAATTTATCACTTTTACCACGAGAATGGGAAAGTTTAAGTTTAGATTTAGATTTACGTTTATATTTACGTTTACGTTTACATTAAGGTTACAATCGCCGCGCGTATAAGGGCTAAACTTTCGCATCACGTGTATGCACAGGATCTTGCTCTCGCGTGCGCGCGATTCTTTATCTGTCTCAATTTTATTATATTTTCAATTCAATTATCGGATATGTGTCACGACCTGAATATTTCACTTTTGTTACTATCAAACGAATGATCTTAAACGGATAAGCATCTCTGTCTTTAGACTACAAGTTTTGATATATTCTTTTCCGTGAGATTCCTCAGCTAATTGACTTTCAAAAATTTTTTTGATAAACACGCATCAACACGTATGTGCGTATTCTAGACCATTCTAGACTGTTGTAGACATTTTCTCGTGTCTGTAATTGTAAGCTGTTTCGCGCATCTCTTAAAAAAATTGACGCTTTTATACATGTTTATAATTGTATTAATCATACAAGATTAAAAGCGATCTTGTGTGATTAAACGTAACTTTTCTAATACATTTTATACATGTGTATGCGCGCGTATACTTATACATCGTATCAAACGTATGTATATTAATGGTTTTAAAACATTTCTTTTTTTAACTTCTAAGCTGATAATAGTGGATAGTGTCTTCTTAGCCATACTAATAATCTCTCATTTACATCGACTTTGTTTCTGAGAAATATGTCAATGTCACATTGTAGCGATAAAAAATACTCTGTGACCGACAAACTTGTAACTAACAATAAAATAACAATTAAGGAACAATCCCTCTTCTTGACTATATGTATGCTAAAGAATAAAAAGATATCAATTAAGGAACAAATCTCTTTCTGTTACAGGCGTAATTGTTTCAAACAATGAATTTCACACCTTTCCCTGGGTTCACTGGCTCACTGCCGACCGGCACCGTTCATCAATTCGCCACAGCGAAATTTGCACAGAATCTTACCACTGGAGGACAAGTGGTCGGAGTTTTATCCGGTGGTGAAGGTGGAGTTCATTATTTAAGGCCAGTCGATCCGAATGGCTTTGCCGTGGCTCAGAGCGGTACCAATCAACAACAGCAGATTATTACTTTGCCTATCACTGTCCCGGGAAAGGATGGCACACAGCAACAGCAGACTGTCCAGATACAGGTGGTCAATCCTAGCGTGTCTCAAAGCGGAAATAGCGGCGATCAGCCAAAGTATCATTTGGCACCGATATCCCTGAGTCAGTTCCCACAGGGAGCCGCTACCGTTCTCACTGTTGCCTACAGTCAGCAAGGCGCGGATGGTGTGCAAATTCAAGTACAACCGCAAAATACTGTAGCGACCACGCAAACGTAAGTATCGTCGAACCATCGAATGTTCGATGTACACCGCGTATTGTAAGAGAGAATTTTTTTTTAAATTCATCAATCGCATTGTGCATAAATATAACTTTGCTCTGTAAACACTGCATTTGCGCTCAATTGAATGCGATTGATCGATTGATGAATTGAAAAACTCGCCTTGCGTTACATTGCATTTTGCGTAATAACAACAACAAAACATGGCTGACAAAGTTTAAGTTAAAATAGATTTCCAATACTCGATTGCAGATCCGATCAAACGACACAAAGCACATCTACCGCGGTAACCACCACGTCTCAACAAACTATTCAACAAACGGTGCAACTTCCGGGAGCACCCGAAGGTCTGACCGTAGTCGCTCAGATTCCTCAAGACTTGATTCTGCGAGAGAGCATAGAAGATTCCAAGGAAGACGTGAAGGAGGGCACGACTCCCGTGGCTCTTATTAAACGAGGTAGTGTCAAGAATCAAGGTAATCAGAGCGGGGAAGAGTTTATCACTTCTATGCCTGCCAGTTGGCAGAGCCTCGCTGCTCCAGGAACCACAGTTGCGGATTATCTCTCTAGACTGCCTGCAAGTACTTTGCCCCTTAGTCTGCAACACTTTCTAAAATTTTCGGCGGAAACTATTAAAAGGGAGGCTACAATTGAATCCAGTCCGCTCGGGGCGGATGGTCTCGATGCTTCTGGAAGCATAGCTTCCGGAGAGCAAGCTGTGCAAATTACAGTCGCTGGAGGCGAAACGGCCATCATTCCTGACGTTGTCGAAGAACAAGAACCGGGAGCGAAACCGAAGCGTAAAAAGAAATATAAAAAGAAACCACCGAAGCCGAAGAAACCAAAACCGGGACAAGTGAGCATAGTTACCGCTCTTGATGGCACGACCCTGTTTTGCTGTCCTCAATGTAATATGGCGTACCCGGAAAAGGAAAGTTTAGAGCAGCATCTGATTGGACATAAAATAGAAAGGAGATTTATATGTGACATTTGCGGCGCCGGTCTTAAACGGAAGGAACATTTAGAACGGCACAAATTAGGTCATAATCCTGATAGACCTTTTATTTGTTCCGTTTGCATGAAGGGCTTTAAGCGAAAAGAGCACTTGAATCTTCATTTTGTTATACATTCTGGACAAAAGACCGAAGTTTGCACCGAATGCGGCAAAGCGTTCTATCGAAAAGACCATCTTAGAAAGCACGCGAGATCTCACCTTACTAAGCGTGCCAAGGAGGATCCATTAAATACGAATGATACCACGCAGAATCAACAGCAAGCGGACCAACAACAACAAGTGGAACAAATGCAACAACAATCGGTGCCCGAGTTGCAGCAAATTCAGATACAAGTAGGACAAGGGTCTCAGGCGCAGATTCATCAGATATCTGTTAGCGAGGAATCTACCGTAGTTTTGCCTACAGCGGCTGAAACTGGAGCTATGACTATGCTTCATCATCAACAGCAACAGCAGCAGCAGCAGCAGCAATCGCAACAACAGCAGCAGCAGCAGTCGCAGCAACAGCAGCAGCCACAACAACAGCAGCAGCAGCAGCCGCAACAACAGCAGCAGCAGCAGCAATCGCAACAACAGCAGCAGCATTAGCAACAGCATACCGCCCCGAATCAACTTGGGCGGTACTTTCGTTTCAATCATCAGCACGCTAGAGGTCGTACACAGCGGCACAGCGTACTCGCTGATTGAGATTTTTTGCAAATTCGATAGGCAAATTCATGTTATCGGACGAAAGTTTCGTTGGCTAGTTGATTATTTCATAGCCTTCAAAGGCATTTGAAACGCCTCCATTTCTTTAACATGTAACGTCCCTGTCCATCGACACAAAGCCGGTTTGTTGGGATTGACATCCTCGCGCTATCGGCTTTCATAATCTTTAATCACGGCACAATAAGCTCGCATATGTGTTTATAATGATTATCTTGTAAAGCGCGCCGAGCTACAGTGACAAAGTCCATATTTCACGATACACGAATTTCTCTTTTGCGTACACGTTATAGCGTACGTAAAAGAAATAGAAGGGACAGTCGCCGCTCGCCTCGAACAAGATTGTTTTTGTCGCTGATCCAGTTCCATGACGCAAGTTAGAAATAAATATGAAGTTTATATAAATATAAAAAAAATTATATATATATAAATATAGAGATATACACACAAAACAAAAATATATATTTTTGAAAGCGCGAACTGGATTCGCCCGAGATAACACAAGGCGATCGAGTTTTGGGCTAATAATATATAAAATAATTCGCTTTTACGACAATGATGATGAAATACGTAACGAGAATTAACTGCAAGAAAAAATACAGCATGGAACAGTTTGTAAATACACACACTCACACTCACACACACACGCGCGCGCGCGACTTTTCATCTCTGAGGAAGAAAACGTAGCATTGATGATACGTGTCGTATGCGCGAGGTGAATCTTATTTATTTCTCTTATATAATACAGTCGTGACATTACAAGGGAATCTGCCGATAAGTCGTTCAAGTTCAATTTGTATTTTGTAGGAATATACTGATGGAAGCATGCTTACATTTTTGTATAATTTAGATCATTGCATATGTTTTCATGTAAAGACGCAAAGTGTTGGTGACGATTACCACCTGTATTGTACGAAATGGTGGTAGAATCACGTATGAAGAAATCAACGTTTATTATTTAAAAAAAAAGAAACAAATAATTACGAAAAATATACTTAAACGCATTTGCGTGACGATGTAACGACACACGTTGCTCCGAAATCAACATTTCTACAATCGATCATTAATTATTCCGCGATTTTTTTTGTGCAGAATTAATATTTTTACTCTGTTACTTTAATCGATGTTGGCTAAGAGAACGTTGCAAACTTACTTGCATCGTTACTTGGATCATTACGGTCACGTGCGAGATACTTGTGCGAATTCTTCTCAATTGGACACAAATGATGTGTTATGATAAAAGAGGCATGAAAAGATGTAAGAAAGCATAGAGAATTAAATCCTCGAATAATAACCAAATCGATCAATCGTGATTCACCTGAAAAAGCTTTTTGATAAAGGTGTATGTATACATCAAAAAACTTCTTATTGTAAGTATCACAATTAAAGGCAATGGGTATAGCTGTACAAGAAATATTATTATTTTATTATCATAATATTATATAGATATATATATATCATTATCGTAGTTAGGATAAATAGTATATAAGTCATTTTCATTGTTACTTACATAAATATTGGAGGAGAAAACTGAAATAAAACATACATTTAATACAAAAACTATTCTCGCCTCTCTAATGAGATTCACATAAATGAAATTCTTGAAATTAATTGCTTTGGCTTTTTTTCATTAAATGTCGAAATGTAGAAACATCGAAAAGTGTGTATCATGATACGTAAATAAGTGCGAAGGAGGAGAAGGAGATTGATGTAATCATGTCGATTGGAAGAGTTTAAAGTTAAAATCCGATGTTCGCTGCTCGCGATTCGTATATTCTCGCCACGATATGACGCGGTGCCGCGGCGCGG
>QKQZ01053147.1:0-10000 GCA_003595255.1 Solenopsis fugax
CGGATCATTTGCCTCTCCCGTGCGCGAAGGATTTCTCGCTTTGACTTCGTCTTACGCGTCTCTCTCGCGCCGCGCCGCCGCGAGTACGCGACGGAGGAAGAAGGAACGCCTCGTGAGGGCGCCCGAACAAAACGACTCCGAGCGGGTAGAGTGGGTGCAGGTAGGGGGACTCATCAGTTAATGGAGGCCGCAATTAATAACGCCGGAGTCGTTTATCACTCCGATCCGCGACTTATCCTCGCGTACCTCGCAAGCCGGCCAGGCGGGGGTTCCCTCTGCCTAACCTCCTGTCCCCGCTCATTTCATCCTCCCTCTTGATTCAGCGATATACGACCAGCTTCCTAAAGTGAGCCCCGAAGACGGCCGCCTTCGCGGAAGTGCCGTGTATACCGCACGCTGGCACTCCTGGTATCTTCGATACCTTCGAACGAGTTTCCGTAATACGCATCCGGCAAATGCGATAATAAAGTGTCTCACACTGTCGAAGGAAGAAGGTATACGTAACTGTCTATGGAAAGGACGAAAGAGATTGATAGAGCTGGAAGAGTAACGTGGAAGCGAAGCGATGATGCGGCAATTGAAGATAGTTCGAAGATAGTTCGAAGATAGTTCGAAGATAGTTCCATTCGCGTGGCGAGCGAAAAAACTTGATCTGCGAAAGTGAAAATGTTCTGGCTCTAACTCGGTTCTTTATGAGTATATTCTACAACGTCAAGAATAATTAATTTTGAACGATGGAAATATTTATCTGTGCTTTCGTCTGCACATTAATTTTCATCAACCGCGCTCGCTTCGCGCGTGTGATCTTTGTTATTAAATATTTAATACATTCTATAGAATTTGCTACGTAGCTGCAATACGTTGTGCAATTCCCTGCCTAGAATGCTGCATGTATGAGATTTTAATTCACATGCCGCATTGGACGCGTCAATTTGTCCAGCATTTTTCATTCCTCCCTGTCGAATATTTAATGTTTTTTACTGATTTTATTACATTATATTAAACTACGAGATGTGACGGCGTCAAACGAAAGCGTATAAAATCGTCGCTCAATGGGATTCTTTTCCGGCATGTTACTCTATTTGTTTTCAAATATCAAATATATTTCTAGAGATTTTATTATGCCGCGTTGAACTACGTTTTATTGCAGCGCTGCTAAAGATTTAATATCGCGATCGAATGGACTTTTTGCCTCGCGTGCTTGTCATTATTTACTTTATAATATTTAATATCCGCGACTGATTTTATTGTGTCGTACACAAAACCGTACAATTTCCGACATTGTTAGAAAGAGAGAAAATTTAATTACATAATTGCAATAAGAAAAAAATATATAATAGATATATAAATTAATGTCGGAGATAACTCGTATATTGCGTATACATTTCTACATTACATTCAGGAGACATTGTCACAGGTATGACACGAAGTATAGGAGCTCGTCTATACGGTGATCTTGAAAATATCTGCCCAAAGAATCTTTTGAGACGTTTCGTAATATCCGGATTGCCAATGAAATGGACGGTTAAGAGCATCAAAACGGCTTGCTTTTCTGGAGAGTGCACTCGGCGGTATGAATCCTATCGGAAAGAGTTGGCGAGGGCGGGAAAGAGAGAAAAATATCGGTACAGAGGACAGGAAACGTCAAGCGGCTTTAAGTGATGAGGAGAACGAAGACGAGCGGACGTAGGAACGCGGAAAAGAGTCATGCTTTTCGTTAATTAAGTGATCGCGTTGATTCGTTGTTTCTGTTGAATCAAACATCGCATTTGCATAGTCCCGTCGTTGTTTTGCTCGCTGTTTGCCGATGCTCGGTCGATCCGTATCCGTGATTCCGCGAACGAGCCGAATTTGGCGGTCATTCGGATCCGTTTCTTCGCAAGAGAAAGTATCATTCGTGTAGCAATGCAGCAGCAAGGTGCTGAGAAATCATCTCCGAGTGCCAGATTACTCTTAGTACGTTGTGGCTTGTAAACCGATCATACAAATTAATGGTTATTACTCGAGCATTACGTCGGGGGGAGTATATCGCCTGTTTGGGGAAGGAGGCTACGATAAAGAGGGTTACGATGTAGCCGAAGTCGGTCGTGCTGTTCCGAGGTCACGAAACGAGTTCGCAGATGCACTCAGGAGGGTGCTGCTGAGAGTGCGTATGTGGGCAGCGGCGACGTGCGTTCCGTAATGCATAACGGTGATATTGATTAAGAGCCCCAAGTTTTCGGATATATGAGCTGAGTGCTTCATGATGAAGGGTGTTGTGCGTGGGAGCACCCGTGTGGGTTGGCTGGTTGATTTTGGCTGAAGAGTACATTCCGTGATCCCTCACGGTCGCGACGTGCATCGCTTCCAAGTGTACGTTTCTTCGATGGCACGTACATATGTTATGATGCTTGCTGAATTATTACGGAGACGATCTCTGAATTACGCATCAGCAAACAATTTATTATCGCATTTCGGGATTATCGATATTACGTAGATGGATTTCTTAACAATGTTACATTGTCAGTCAACGAGACGTATTAATAAGTCACAAATTGACACGTAAAAAGAATTTATACATTTTTATTTATATTGGAACGTCCATAGCACCTCGGAAGATTATTTCGATTCAATAATCTGCAATTATAAGAATGCGTTTTTCTGTCACGTCAATTTTTAAATCTTTCTAACTGTCGAAATACATTGAACTGAAACGTTTGAAACTTTCTCGTAGAATTCTCTAATTATAAAAAAATCTCATGACCGTTACGGTAAAGATCGAATCGATCTGCATCCTTTAGCTTAAGCTAGAATTTGCGCGAACGCCGTTCCGGAAGTGGCGTTCAATCGAATCAGAAAGTTTCGACCAGTTTTCCCCTCAGGATACAGAACTATCACCTTTATTCGCGCCTTGACATGAACTTCGGTAGTCGCGTCGTCGTCGTCGTCGTTTTCGTCTCTTCCATGTATCGAACGCAGACTCGTTCGGATGGAAGATAGATCGTTAGTAAAACTCGTCGATCGATGTCACCTGAAATTCGCTCGCGAAAAGTTTTCCTAAATTTATGCACGCGCTGAACTAATCGAATGATCACGACTTAACTACCAATTAGTTACGTTACACGGTACCAACGTGAAAAAAACATTAATAACGGCCCGTAGATCCCTTCCCGTTTCTTTCTCCGTCCTCTCGAATCCAGGCTCGCCCTTCTCGCCGGCTAACTTTTTACCGGCGTTTATTTCCTCTCCGCCAGCCTGTAGCGTTCCGTTTTCACGCATCTCGATCCGTCTCTTTTTCCCTTGCTCGAGAAACGACGATCGCCGTTACCGTCCTCTCCGCCTTTCTCACATATTGAGACATAAAATCGATAAGTTTTTATGTCGGTTACTTAACTGGCTCCGAGACGAGGGCTCGATCGAAGCTGGTGCAGCAAAAGCACATATTTATACATCCTGGAGGACGGTACTGAGAGCCTTATTCTCGACGGCCCGTGCGTACATCAGGCATCGACGATCAGAAAGAGCGACGAGCGAGGAACTGGTTCTTGGAGCAATGCGTGTTATCCACGCCCGCGTACGCGAGTTACGATTCGAAAGCCCGTTTCGTCGTTATTGATGAGAAAGTACAGGCAAAAATACAAGCGACATTCGAGAATTTTTGTTTGTCTCGAGACTTCTTTTTGGGTGTATTTTCAGGTAGTCTTTTATACAAGTTCGATCTAATGCGCACGTTCGATTTTTTTCGACACGATGAGCATTTCTAATTCACAATGTTTATTGAGCCACATTTAAATAATTTTCTCCTTCCTGTCACACTGTATTTAATATCTCAATAATGTCGAAATCTCTACACACAAATACCATCAAATATTAGGAGAAAGGCAGGAACATTTGCATTTAAGAAGAGTACTTCGCTTTTCCTATGAAGGCAGGAGAGCCCTCGACAAATTTTGTACAGGGACCATTCGCTCTCGTTATAAGAATCGAAAATCAAGATTTTTTTTTCTCTTCGACGTGAGTGTCATTATTATCTCCTTCGTCGATAATGCCGAGGGACACTCGACAATCGCTAATAACTCGAGCTTTGCCTCTCATGTTTATTCTCTTTTGCCATTCCTTTCGCTCTTATTATCGAGTTTCTTATTTTCACGAGACCAAAGTGAGGAGATATCGATCGATTATTTTATCGTTTTGTTGATCCTCTTACTATCGAAGCGATGCACATGAACGAAAGGAAAGAAAGAGAGAAAAACGGAAGAGAATGAGTGCGAACGCAACGGTTTTATCCTCGTATCTTTAGCCTATGCTTCTGCTTCATTTTACGCGCGGATAGAAAGATTAAAAAGAAAAGGCAGGGGAATGAGTGAGCAGGAACAGAGCTGGGCAGAGGAAGAACGTGAATGGAGAAATGCTAAAAGAAAGAAGAAGCGCGGAAAGAGGGAAGGAGGGATCGGCTTTCATGCCAAGCCGCAGTAAATTTGCGCGGTCGCGACGTAGAAGCGGCCGATTTCTTCTGCACCTCACCCTTAATCTGCACATCTGACTACCTAAATTGGCTTGAGCAAAGCTAATCTCGACGGCGTTATCAATTAGCCGCGTCGCAGATAACACGCCGGGAGCCTCGAGAAGGCGTTTATCGTATTTTTAACCTTCGAAAGTTGGCCGCAGATCTTTTACGAAAGGCTTCGAGCGACTAAGCGAATTTTTACCTACCTCCATTTTTTCTTGATAATTCCAAAAACGTTCGTTCTACTATATAACGCATCAAATAGATTTTAAAAAAACAAATTACGTGATAAACGGGTTAGGAGGAGTCAGCGCAGTGCGCAAATTAAAACAATTAATTAAGTTTTTTTTTACATCATACTATAATATACCAACTGATTTTACAATGGTTTAAATAATGTTTTTATAATGTAAAATAAGGTTTTTATAATGTAAAGCCCGTTATTACATAATTTGTTTTTTTTTGTTTGTTTTTTTTTTATAATAAGAAGTTCTTGTCAATTGTGTTTCATAATTAAAATTTCTTTTCATAGCATAAATATATTACTGAAAATATTAAATATTCAATTATTAAATTATTATCATGCTGATCTTATTTCCATACTCCTTGCATCAATACATAATTTAAATAGGAACGTGTGCGAATTTACTAGAAATATGTTTTCATGCTGTTACCGCCGCATCAAGCAGCACACTTAAATCAGGCTCGCGATTTTCGCTTGTTCATGCAAGGGCTTGTAATAATCAAATTTGAACTGACTCACGTAGGCGCGCTGTAAGTTTTATCAAGATGTGATTCAACGTTGCGTATTCATGCGAGAGTGAAGGGTGCGGGGGAAGGAGGGCTCAGGAAGTCGTTACGTATACGAATGAATCCGGTAATGCACTCCGATCTCGATAGCGACTCGTGTACATCGCTAGGCCGGTTCACTCTCTGGCGACCGTATCTCTGGCGCGGAGTACCGGGCCCCGTGGTACCGCCACCACGGGATAAGATACTACCGTGGGCCGAAGCCGAAGAGCAGCGGTTAGCCTCGCTCTGTTACTTCGTGGAGCGCGAGTTGAACGCAGTAAATATATTCTTATCTATCCGCCAAAAAGTTCAGCTGAGCCGCTAATTAAAGGTATAACCTTCCCTCCCGCCGTCCCTCGCCTCTTCTGGCCACCACGGAATTCTCAAGTTGCCGCGATATGGAGCGAGAGAGAGAGAGAGAGAGAGAGAGAGAGAAAGAAAGTAGTGCGAGAACGGAGTAGAATCGGTGTGGCGTTTAACTCGGCCTCGGAATTTATTATGAGGCAACGGAATGCTCCGTTAACACCCGGTGGCGTACGGCGTCGTTGCCATTCTTTTTCGGAGCGAATTTTGCCCTGGCCGGACTTTTTACATCTTCAAACACAGCGTTTCTCTCTCACCTCCTAGCACAATTTGCGTCGCGCAGCCGGTACCGTTTTCTCGGAGCTGGGCGCAATAACGCCGAACGACCTGTATTAATTTCGGCACGCGTAACATTCAGCCGACTCGCATTACGTCCGGTATAAACGATTACCGCCGTATTAATTGTTATGTCGCACGCCAGAAAGGTTTAACCGAGCTGAATGCAAAATTAACGGAAGCCGATGTCAATTCTATTTAAGATGGCGATAAATTCTTTTTCTATTTGCATAAAATCTTTCTCGTATTTGCAAAATAATGCCGTCTTGTTCCCAGTTACGTTACAACGTCAATAAGATTTTCGAGTTAAACATTTGATTTATTACGATTGTTTCTGTCACTCGAAATTCGTGATTGATGCACTTAGTTTAATACTTTTAAATAAATTTCTAGGATGAAAGGAATGCAGCGTATATCGTCGAGACTATAGAATCTAACCGTAACAGTTTTGCGGCAAGCATAGTCGTAACTCTATTCAAACTGCAGTTGTGTACCGGGCTAGGTTAGAGAGAACAACCCTCAGAGACTTATCGTACTTGAAAACTGACACTAATTAACCCCCCGAGACTATGTAGGCCGCGGTAGTTAAACTATCTGCGAACGAAAATTGTGTCGCGCACGCGCGAAGTTTCCTGTCCATCAATATATGCATGCTCGGGGCTTAAAAATTAATTTACCGTTACCTTATCTGAAAAGCAATTACACAATCGATTGCAATTACTCCTGAGCGACTGCCAGCAAGATTACAGCGTGATGAATAAAATATTACCACAGTTTAACGCAGAAAAAAAAACAGGATTTTGTTTTCGCAGTACCAAATTCTAAGTTACTAAAATGTTAAAATTATGAAAAATAGAAATTTATATTTGGTAATGTAAAAAGTGTGACAATATTTATATAGCAATGTTAATTGCAGTTTTAAAGACTGGGAGTACATAATCCCATATAAAGGATAACAATTTATCCTATGCATAGTATGTCGGTTTTCTCCGGCTCATTGGCTTTTCGTGAAAACTAACTGTTTCAGGAATGCGCAGAGCGAATTGGAAAATTAATTAAAGATCACACATGGGATTTGACTATGTGTTTCTCTGTTTTAAAAAGTATTTGTGTCAGTTTTTATGCACGAACTGTTTGCAGAAAATTCCGAGATAGTTTTTGGGTTATTGACAATGGAGAGTTTTTAAAAAATTAATTGTTACGTTAAAAAAATATATTGAAATTATTTAAAAATCAGTCAGTTTTGTGCTTGGCTAATTTTACTCAAATGTTTAATTGTATAGCAGGAAAAATTATTATACGTGAAAAATTTAAAGACAAACGTTATCGTGTTGCGAAATTGGTCGAAGAATTTACAAATGGAAGATAGAAAGGAGAGACCGTAGTTTCGAGACTCTTATATGTGTGTGTGTGTGTGTGTGTGTGTGTGTGTGTGTGTGTGTGTGTGTGTGTATATATATATATCTCTTTGGAATTGGAAGTGGCACGGGCTGAGTTGAGTGATCTACGAGCACTCGACACGCTTCGGGGCAACAAATGCGCTTCTCTACGATTTCACGGCGGGTGGTACGTCGTACTGGTGACAGCTTGCCTTTTCGTTTGCTCTTTACACGATCGCGGAACATCCATGAACGTTATCACGCTCAGTTTCAGACGTAGTCGTGAGGCTGCGATCTCATACGTGATCGACTTATCGGATTGAATTATCGTGTGATTAATGATTCGATTTTTCTTTTATAAGCGTGTCCTTTTCATTGATATGTACAGCTTTAAACTTTTACTTTTATCATGTACCAGTGCTTCTTTAAAAAATATCTTAATTATAATCTTTGTACACTGAAGGAAATGTTTGGTAAAATCAACAAAAGTTTGGTTGAATAGTTATAAAATGAATTTTATACTTATAATTACTAAATATATAGTTGTTTTGACCAAACAATTTGTAGTCTTAACCAAATAATTATTTTCATACAACAAATTACAAAAAGTTTTGTTAAATGTAACTAAGTTTTTGATATCAGTAACTACAAAATTCATTTGATCACTTCAACCAAACTTGAATTGATCTTACCAAACGATTTCTTTCAGCGTATATAAGACCATGTATGTACATATGAATGTACATAACACATACATCGTACATTATGTAAAATATTTTTGTTTTATAAGAAATGGGATTGCAATAAACAGATTTCAGATATCTCGGCTACCGCATTTTTTTTATGCGTGGCTGAAATAAAAGTCTTTGAGGTCAGTGGCATATCCGTGCCATTGAACCGTCAGTGGTTCGAACAAATGCCACCGACCCGACGAATTCCACTTTAATTGGCGAGATTCCGACAATACCGGTATATCGTTTGAAATCTTTATGTCAGAATGCTTAATTGTGCGACCCGGCTTGCAGCGTGGTTCGTGCACCACGAAACTGTATTTTCCCTCCGGCGGATATATCTTTAGTACTATTCAGTTCTGCAGCAAAGGGAGCAGAAAGGGCGTTGGTTCTGGATCTGTAATCGCGTTGACAAATGGCGCCCCCGAAGCGATAAATTGTTCTCTAGTTTGTAGCTCCTAGCGTCGATTACACTATCGCAATAATTATAGCATAGCAAGCAGGATTTTATTAAAAAGCTTAAGAAAATAGAAATTATCGATTAAGCGTAAACAATTCTTCGTCAAGAGTCTTACTTTTCATCTCACATTGACGTCGCAATTCTTATATAATATTCACACCCAGCATATAATAATAAGGTGAAAAGTAACGCGGTATTGTTTAGCGTAAAAAGAAGAATAAAATGCGTATCTACAATCCTCACACGTGTCTAGCTTTATTCTGATAAATATTTCCACTGAGCGTATCGGTAATTCGCGCTTAGGAAACATTATCAATATTTTGTCCGGAAAACTACGAAGCTTTCTCCACTTGTAGTTTAGCGCGAAAAGAACTTGAAAAACACATTTCGATGTTGATATTGCGAGATCTCGTGCACGGCGGAGCTTAGAACAGCGGAACTCCTTCGTCAGGTAGTAGCGTGATGCAATGTCGTAAGGTTAAGCATCGCTGATGCCAACCATAACTGATGCACAACTTCCTCCCTCTTTCGTGGTTTGCTCGCTTACACATAGTTTCGAAATATCGTCAGAATCTGGGAAATTCTTTTCTAAATGAGAGACGATTAAGGCCGCGCGGCGAGCAATACAATTCATAAACGTGTCACTGCACGATCATTGATATGCGCGGCTCATATATATTTATATATTTTGAAAGAAGCTCTTAAGACGAGTTTACGTGACTCTGGCTTTTGTCGGGCGACAATCTAATCGTTTAACGAAATGAACAATGAAGAGAACATAGTATAGTATCTAAATCGTAGTCTAAGCAGACAAACATATCGTCGCGACTTACACGCATATTTTTTTTATAGCGAAATGTCCGGAATGGGAGAGATAACTTTTCGTCGTTTCCATCGTACGCGGGCAATCCGCGTGATATTCGCGATGTAATTACTTCCTGCAAACGCGAAACCTCGAATGCCGCCGGCCGAATCTGCGTTTTCGGTCGACAACGCAGCTGCGAAGCCCGACGAAAATCCATTCGGAAAATTTATAATATAATAACGTAATTCCGCAGCGCCCGCACATGGAACGCGGCCGGCCATTTATTGCCGGTCGAGAAGATCACCGGCCGCGCCATCGACGGACATTAATTTTCCAGTCGGACCGGTCGATGCGGTTCGCTTATTTTCAGCTTTGAGACGAGCTCTCGCTAATTCATTAAAGCATTTACGAGGGCCTCAGGCACCGCGTACGGCGTACCTGGAATAAGCTGTCATTCTCAATTCACTTAGTTGCATCCATCGCCGCGTACCAGCGCGATCTTTTACGTCTCCTGAATGGCATCTTCACACGTACCTGCGCGGCGACGGCGGCGGCGGCAGCGTGCAACTGCGCAATGACTATGTCGCGCCTTTCGCGGCGCTCGTACGCGCGCGTAAATACTACTAATACCTTTCGCTCGTTTTGCCGCCGCATGCACGCTTCTGCGTGCATTGCGCGCATTATTGCCCCTCTCTACGTATAATATTC
>QKQZ01053147.1:12500-57901 GCA_003595255.1 Solenopsis fugax
TTGCCGAGATTAACGAAAGAAACATTAATGATCTTACGAGAAGTAACAATTACGCTTGAAGCGGTTATAAAGTAAAGGATTACCAATAATACTGCAAAGGATGACACTTATGACTTGTATTAATAACGATATAATTGAATTCATTTTGAGCTTATAATGAAACCGGATACGCGCCGCCATTAAGATGCCTTCGAAACTTTATCCCGCTCCCTCTGTTGCTCTTCCTCCTGCACCGCCGTAGTAGACGCCGCAGAGGAAACGCAATTGTGGCAATTTCTTCAACGTGCTCTCGCATTACACCATTATACGGAGTATCCCGAGCGGTGCAAGCGCGACTTAATTTTTCACCGCTCAGCATGACCCGCCGGATGCCGGCGAAAGGCTCGCGCGAAAGTTAGGATAGAACACATCCCGACGTATTTGCGCGGTAGCTCCCATTGCCGAGCGTGGCTGGAGGTTGCGGCTCGTGTATTCTCAAAAAAATATTCCTTCTACCCGTGGCGCACCACGAAATTCCACCGGGGTGGACAGCAGGAAGAGGCAAGGAGGTTTCTGCTGGCATTCTTAATGCGGGGTGAAACTTTGCTTCTGCTGTGAGGTGTTGTATATACGCACTTTTGTGTTTCCGGGCGCTTCAAGCGTTATTCTTTTTCGTCGGAAAAAAAGTTGAAACCTGCTGAAAAGGAAAGTAAAGATTATATGACGGATAGACTTTATGTAGATTTTTTTCTAAGAGAGTTGCGACTTGTATTATTTTGCATTGATATCTAAAAGGATTTATTTAGAATGGTAAAGTTGATAACTCAAAGATTTTTGTAGTAGAGATATTTTCCATTTACGAGATTTCTTCAAGAAATTTGGTTAATAATTAAGATTGATCTGTTATTTTCATTATCGCTGTCGCACAATGAAATTTCAGTTGTCTCAGCATAATCGAATAATGAGATGTTTCTCTCATATGCGGCTCTTTAATTATTTTATTTTATTTATCTCTTCGATTTTACAATTGCATTGTCTCATTGCATAAAAAAACGTCGTAGACAAATTAAATCCTACCTCACGCCATTAATTTTCTTTCCGCGCTGAGAAAGCTTTCGAATAATTTACTCGCACATTCAAATGATTCGAGATGCTTATATATGATATTAATGCAAAAAGAGAAGAGAGCGCCGCGAGGTTAATTTGACTCGCTGCGACGATGAAGGTACAAAATGCATTTTATTAATTTACAGGCGAACGATGCGACCATGCGGCAGTCTCAAAGCGTCGCGGACGTTCCTTTCGTTCGTACGTCGAAATAATTTAATGTCGGAATTTTGTGCGAAGCGGTATCTTAAATGCACCTTACTGTACGTCTCGAGTATATGTCGCGGCCGATAGCCGATGCAATATTATTCCCGTTGTTATTTCAGGCACATGGATTCGACGACTATTTATTCTTTGAAGATAAACCATAAATGTAATCAATATATATTATTTTACTAGATTAAAAATTTTACAGAGCAAATCTCTCTCGATATTGATATTAAATATAAATTTTACAAATATAGTTTTTCAAGTTTTAAATAATATAAAGAATAACATGAAAGAGTTTTGAAATTTAAATAAGTACGTTCTAATAGGAAGTAGCTTCTATCAGCAAAAAATCATCATTAGCAAATAGTACACGGATATTCTGCCGACTTTCAACGTTTCGCATATCAAAACGTATAATTATATTTGCTTGTGCAGCAGACCCTTCCGCGTTCCACGACTTGTCGGCTTTCTTCAAAACGCAGTGCGGAAAGAAGAACGAAATATTCTATTTGCCTGGAAAACGCGGAATACGATCTGCGTCGACGGCTCAGCGTAGGAGTAGATGCAACCGTGTGGTCGCACGTGTCGCCCGGGGGACAACACGTGTGCAGCTCGGCTTTTCTCTATGCTCATACCTGCCCCTCTAGACCGCGTTCGGCCGCGAGCGACGAAACTGTGTCACCGTCCGCGGCTTTATCACGTGAAATTTTCTTCGTGCTTTTTTAAGTTACATCTTTCTGCGAACGTCACCAGAGCCGTGGTAAGGGACACAGCATTCTCAAGAGTGAAATATACGTGCTCCCTCGAAACCGCCGGTGTATTTTAATCCTTTAGCGAAGCTTTTAGGTAATCCTTAGCGCTCGGTTAGCTCTGTCATACCGAATTACAGAAAATTATTGTAGTAATTTGTGTACTTGGAGTATTATAATAATAGGAAATTGAGATTGAATGTTTATTATGAAGATGAATACGTTGGCGACAGTGTAGTTATAGCATCGATTTGTTGTATGAATCCATTATAACAAGCGTCTAAAATGGAACATTCGCTATCCTATTGATTGTCTGGTCTTAGTCAGCACTTGTAATCGCTTGGCAAGATGACACAATTCCTGTCGAAGCCGCATTACGTCTGCTATAATCGTCGACTTGTCTATCAAAGGGCGATGGCGCGGTTAATGGGATAAGGGGACGGCTTTGCTTCCATTTTCCTCGGAGTTAACAGTACGCATTGTATGCTGTAATTACGATTCGATGGCTCGAAATGTCAATACGCTTGATACGCTTCTCGCTCGACGGTGCATCTCCACAATGGATTTAGTGGATTTCGCCGGGAAGTACCGTCAATATGCGTTTCGTACAAAGCCGATCCCGCTCCTGCTCGCTCGCTCGCTCTTTTTTCCTCTTGACATTTCTTCTGATTATCCTCGCGCATCTTGTAGAGCGCGTTTGCGTACGTGCCACGGTATCTACGTATTTTAGAGTTCTTCAGATTACGGGAGCGCCGGCAATTGCACGGTATGACGGTAGGAATACGCCAAGACCCTCGTTAGCGCAGCCTGCGCTATCTGGTTTACGTGGCAAAATATGAAAAGCGAGGCTAGCAAAATCAAGGAAGAAGCTGGGTAAGCAAAGGAGCGTGGTTTGTCCTTTTCCCTGTCTCTCTTTTTTTCCTTCTTGCTCTCTCTCCACGCGATATTAGCTTTTGCACCATATCAGTGCACGTGCATCAACGGAGCAACTTCTTTCTCGTCGTAAACCAGTTCCCCTCATTTATGCCTTAATCTAGTAATTAGCAGATTTCACTTAGGAGGTGGCAACAACTGTAATTAGCAAATGTTGGGAGATTTAAAAATAGATGAAATTTTCTGCTATTTTTTTTACTGTTGGCGCGAAAGCGTTTGTACATATACGCGTACAATATCACGATTTATACTTAATAAATAATTAATTCGATTCTCGTCAAAATTTGTATTTGACTTATTTTGAAACAACCCCGTAATTAGCGAGAATAATAGCTACTGAACTTCAGATCTACGCAGCAATACGTTATTGAAGTACCCGAGTTGTGCCACGCCATTTAACTAGCGAAACGACGCAAAAATGTCCCGAATTGGACGTGGCCTTAATGTTCGACGATGTCTGGGCTACTTCGTCGCCGGCTGAACTCCTCTCGTAGGACGGAGCGAAACTAATGCCGCCATTTCCACTTTGTCCACTCGAGTTCTTATGCGCCTATTCTTCTTGAATGTCCGTCCCGCTCTCCTCTTTGAGCGAATCTAGCGGAAGAGACCGCATTTATCGTCGACCCGCGCACACAACCGCCGCGAAACTGCGGACCAAGATACGGGCGAGATGAATATACGACATGCATTAGCGTAAAACGCTGACCACGTCGTCGTCGTCGTCGTCGTCCTCGAGTAAGAATCTCCCGCGCTCGGTTGAACCTATAAAGGGAGGTACGCGAGCCCTCGAGGTATCACCAGCCGTTCCAGGACGACGTGGACGACGACGACGACAACGACATCGATGCAATGACAGTCGTTGTTCGATGGGTCAGAATAGAGACATTTCTTGCTGGCATCGCTCCGCGGAGAACGGAAGGGTGAGGGGGGGTCGGAGGGAAACGTTTAGCCCCATTAATCACATTATCTGAGCGACGAGGTTTTGTCGTTCCTCGTTCGGCGAGCACGATTCGCTTGGAACTGACTCGCTCAGCTTTCTCCTCTGCTCTTAGAAACGTAGCGCTCGGTTTCTTGCATTCGTTTATTGTATGCAGAAACCAATCGTTGAGCGCATTGTCAATCATAATTAGGATTCAACGTCGTTTATTGTTACAAGTATATTGATATATTGAAAAGGTCTGTTAGAGAATAAGCTTATCGTAAACGCGTAACCTCTCGTCATCGTGTACGAAGATGTTTATTACAATCTGGAGCAAATGCAAAAGGCTCTTTCAGTGATATATCTGTCGACCAGATTGGAATCCTCGCTCCCTATACCTAAAACGGCCGTAACGTACAATACCGGAATGCGTTTGGTCGCAAGGACAAGGTGTATTCGTATTCATACGGAAAGGTCGTACGAGGGTATACGTAAGTACCCGCGTAAGTTAGGGAGTTTGCGGAAGGCAGAGTCAGTAGCGGACCGTGGCACAGAGGAGAAGACAGAACTCGGTTTGATATATGGCTACAAGTTCTCCTCCGGGCGAGGAAGCGGGAACACAATCCAGGCGCAATTCTCTTCATCCCTGACCCCGGTTCTTCCCGGCCGCGGCGTTCCCGTTTGCCTCCCTCCCTCGGCTCGTCCACTTCCTCTGGTCACTGCTCGGCGATCTCGAGAAACCTTGGACGCGGGAGTTAAGACGTATGAACACATTTGTACAGCATCCATCACACGCGCGGATGAAACATGGGACGGACGTTACGGAGGTGCGATGAAAATGCGATGACAGAATGGAGGTAGTAGTATACCCCGTAAAGTCGTCCGCGGACTTATGTCTCGTGTCAAACTCGATGTGAGCGTCGGGAGAAAGCAATGTTCTCGGGACGGTGCTCTAGCACTTTGATAGTTTGTCGGAACGCAATTTCTCGTGAAAACGCGATAGCACGCGCGCTCTAACTTGACGATGGATTGCGACCGTATTTGCTGCGAAATTTTAAAATAATGATAATAACAGGTACCTATATAATTAGTCAATTAATATTCAGCGTGACAAACGGAACGCATAATGAATAAATGTTTTAATTAACGGTAGTAAACAAATTTTAAATAATAATTATTATTTATACAATTATACGGTTTGCGTAAAATTGTTTGTGGAACTCATCGACGGTGACCTAATGGTTCGCGCAACAAAATAAATTTCAATTTATTTCTTACAAATACGTGCGGAAGGAATTATCTGCAATTACACGCAATTATACGCGTATCACTATTTTTGGCTTCGACACGGGTATATATGCATATTGGATTTGCGCGCGCTGCAACGCAGGTTTATTTCGTCCCGGCGAAGCCGTTTAGTCCTGCTCGGTGGCGCGAACACACACGCGAAGAAATCATATCGAGGCGGGCGCGCGCGATGCAACGACAAGTTACACGGCGAGAAGTCGGTCGAGGAAACTCCGCGAAACTAAACTAATTTGCTGGAACTTTTATTAATATGCAACTTCGCCGGGGGTTTCGCGGCGAAGCAAACAAACGCGGAGAGATAACGTCCGCCCGCTTAGCTTCGCTTCGCTCCGCTCCGTTCCGCAGCCGGCTTCCAGCAGGGCGGGCGGCGCGGTGGCGAGAGTCACCGGGGACACGTATAGTATAGCGGTTTATCCATTACACCGGTTTAGCCAGATCAACGAAACATCGCCATTGGAGCGACACGCAGTTGGACGATTTTCCGCCGTACAGAGGGCCTATTCCGGCCTGTGCCGAGCGAGCCACGTGTTCCGATAATGGTCGCGACTTACTTGTCAATATTAACTTACTGTAACATCGAGCTGCACCGATAGGATCGTTTTATTGGCACGCCGACCGATCCGATATTCTCCTTTTGATCTTGCAATTCGAGCTTGAGCGAGATTGAGTGCCAGTGTCACTCGATGCGTTCAAGATTAAACGCGATCGACGTTCGTATTTAAAGGCAGATCGACTTCATCGATCTGCAGGAACGATCGCACCGCCGCGCCGCGTCGCGCCGTGATGCCCCCCAGCGTGATTCGTGATCGTGGCTATTAAAACCGATTTCAATATCAAAATCTCCGTTGATATGATACGACCGCTGCACTTGCGGAGATTTATGATCGCGCCAGATTTTTCGAGTAAAATTGCGGTTTGCATAAATCAATATTAATTATCGCTGATAGCTATGGATGTATCCTGTAGCGTGCGCGGGAATAACGTAGCGAGAAAATTCACCTGAGGACTTTGGGACCGTGTGCGCCGTTCCGAGAGAGAAAAATAAATTTTTTTTTTTATACATATATACGATTATACCAATCACCCGCGTACTCTCGCTCTTGCTCATTTATAACCGTATATGATTCCAATTTTTCAAACGACTTCGGGCACAAGGACTGAATCGCGCGATAGCAGCCGAGATCTATCAGAGCTCGGTCGGATCGTGATCTCGCGGTCCGCTTACGTAATTAAATGTAATTCGAGTAATTAATTATGGCGCGGATCTTGCGCGCGTCGCTCGAAGGAGATAAATTATTTTCTCTTGGCAGCATCATAGGGTGCCACCGGTGAAATATCGTTTGCTCCAAGTACCTGGCGGTCGCGGTATATTTTCTGCCGCCAGGTTTTCGACCTCGCCCGGCGCGGCGTGCGCGCCGATATCGACAGTAATTAGTCTTCATTGTGTGTCATTGGATTCGATTCTCCCCCGTCACTCCGCGCCGCGGGAAAAAGTTAGGGGCGCGGAGAAGAATCCAAGTAAACATCGGTGTGTCTTCCTTCTCCCGTCGTTCTCTTCTCTTCCTCCGTCTCGTATTCCTTCCACCCCCCTCCCCCTCGCTGCTCGGCCGCCTCTGTCCTTGTCCGTGGGTGTAAATCTGTCTCCCAGATTAAGTCCGAACACTGAGTTGTATAAATTGAAGCCGATCTCTCTGCCGGGGCTCGGGAGTAGCTACTCGGGCCACTTTATTTTCGTTTATTTGTTGTCGGCAAACATGCCTGGTCTTCTTCGCAGCAGCCAAGCAACCGGCAGCGGTAGTGGCGGCGGCGATATCCTGCTTGCACGCCCGGCAACGTCAAGGATTCCTTCTGCGTATGCGAGTGCACTTATACGAGTCCCCTGCGTGTATACGCGAAGGGCTGCGCATAATCCGTGCTTGTGTAGCTCTCACATGCGCGCGCCCTTTTCACGTATACTAGAATGCACGTGTTTCTACGTGTGCTTGTTTGCGGAGGTATAGTTTTGTATGCGCATTTGACGCGTACATGTACAAGGTGTCCTGAGACTATCAGGTTCTTTTAACCACAACAGTAGGGATATAGACTAATGAAGAAGGTATTGATTTGATTTTATTGCCAAGTATCGATAATAATAGAATTTTTGTAGAAAAGAGGAAATTGTAATAATTTAATCTCGCAATAATGAAATAAATTAAGATTGATACTACTTAAAAATTTTATTTCAAGATTTAAATTTATTCTAATGGAAAATACTTTTCTTGTTGAAAAGATTATGCTCTATAATAGTATTCTAATGGATTAATTGCTAATTATAGATGAAAATTCGAACAATAATGCATTAAAGTATCCTCCGACGGTCACGAAACACCTTGTATATGCACAAATATGCAAAGGCACAATTCTACAGTGTATACATCTGAGATGCATACGTACACGTAGACTTCGATAGCATCCTCGGGTATATAACAGTGAAACTGTTTCCTCGGTGCACGTGCATGGATCATGTATGCAGGCAGGAAAAATGAAGGAGCTATGCTTATTGTACATGCACACATAGTTACGGAGATCTGTATACACAATGCTGCTTAATCCGACTCCGGTAGTATTGTTTTCCGTCAGACAGAGGAAACTTGCCAGCGTTAACTTCGCCGTCAAGATGTATAAATAGGTCAGGCGCGTTTACGCTCGCCAAGATTTCGAAATTCACGAGTTTTGCGACCGTTACTGACGTTTATTTGCCGATGCGAAAGTGTCTACGTTATCGTGTTTTGCGGTGTCCTGGCTCTTTAATGGATCGCGCTCCAAGATTTGCAAGTTTTGCGGATAATACCGAACACGGAACATTGTTTTTGCAATGATATGATAAGACGCGGATGCATTATGCATGATATGATGATGCTTACTCCAACATGGTTGTACTATTCAATTCAGTTTCAAAAGTGCTACTGAGAAATATAGTCGACCTCACAAATCTTATTCAAGATTAAATAATGTCCGTTACATTTCAGCTCATATTAAATTATTTCTGTTTCAAGAAATCATTAATTGACGTTGAATCGTTTACGTGATATTAATGAGGATGTATTTGAAGAAAGTAGGTGAACGGCTAATAATCCAAAATTTCGTTTAAAAATTAACACGACTCGGGGATTTATAGCTGAATGTAGTAGAATGGTATAGTTTAATATCTGTCTGACACATATATCTATCTTATGCACACCTATCGATACGGGGATACCCGATACCGGAGCCGCATCTACAGAGGAATTAAAAATTATGGAGATTGATATATGGCGCGGAGAATTTATATCCAACGCGAAGCCGATAATAAAACACCGAGAGAATTCTTCCGGATAACGTCAGGACTTCTCGTGCGTTATACACGGGGGTCTTGTATGACCCGACAAAAATGCCCGTCCGGCGCGGCGCGCACGGGCGCGGAGAGAACGAGCGCGGTTCTCCCGTGATATATCGCTGGGCTGGAAAAATGGTTTCGCCGGCGGGGGAATCGGGAGACCCCGAAATGCAGTTTACGCTTTGGTTGACGACGAATCGCCTTCCCGAGAGTCGGTCGGCTACCGACACGCGTACGCATACGTGCATACACGTGCATCCAGGCGCGTCTAGCCATGCATTCGTCACCAAATGCATTTGGATTGCACGCGCGTCATCCATCGGTTCGCTTCGCCGATTTCCACACGCGAAATCAGAAGAAGGCTCGCTTTCACGCCTTCAATAGTAATTATCGAAAATCGTACATAAAATTGAATAACCCTTTCATTTATCCTTGTATTATAGTAACACGACGTCTATGGGGATTTACCGTTGTTTGAAAATTCTTGAGTGAAAAAGAGTTACTTCTGGCCTTACAATTCAGTTTATGACCGTGCCGCCGTAGAAAGGAATAGAGAGGCTAAGACATGGGTCGCGTACCAGAACCCCAGCGGCGTTCCGCGTACGCCATTTGCATACCTTATAATAAAAACAAATCCCTACAGCCGGGGCATCCTCGTGCATTCTCGTTTCGCGGAGATCTGTCGAAGTGCCTCGGTTAGATTCTATCTTGCCGCGTTTACGGCTTTTATTCCGATATGCCGCTGTCCTTCCGGTCTGCTCCTGGTTCTCTCATTCCCGTAAGCGTTCCTTCCATAACCGTCTCCCATACCAAAAGATTTTCCGGATGACTCTCGTTCTGACTGGCTGACACATTCTACTTTCTCGTCTGCACGAACAAGGACTAAAAATATCTATGTTTTATTATCAGTCTTACTTTGTAAGATTTTTTTTCTGATACTAATATTAATTAGCATAAGAATATTATGTTGGAAATTTAATTTATTATGTAATCTCTCAATCTCGTAGAATAAAAAAATCACTGAAAATTGCCTAAGCTCAATTTTCACTCTTTTAGATGTTTCACTCTACGAAAGAATAGCCTTATAGGTTTTTGTGCAACTTGATTGATTGCAGCTTGATTTTTAAAATCCAGTAATTATTAAATATAATTGCAAGATGCATAAGTGGATTTTGTTATATAAATATCTCACGAGAATAAGAATCAATACCACTTAATTTTTTAAGCCTTGAGACATTTTATCATCGCGGACTGTTGTTCTATCAGGTTTTGGCTCGTAGCCAAATATCGCAAAAACGTTAAACGGATTTCCAAAATTTATCTTAGCAGAGATCCAAATATTTGTAGATTGCGTGCTTTCGAGAGTACATGAAGCTTCAGAAGATTTATATTTCCTCGTGTGCAAGAGCTGGTGGGCTTTGAATTTGGTGTCAAAAATCGGTGGCATAGACATGATTGACGTTAGCTTCCAACAATCAGCGCAGATTCGCCCGCTGTGCTTCTTTTTATTCGAAAGGAAAGAACGAAAGGATTCGGGGTGCAATATGCGACCTACGGTCATCGTCTGCTCTTATAGAGCGTCCTCGTACTGCCTGCAGGCTCCGTAATCTGGCAGATTTTATTTTCTCGACGATGACGACGACGACGACGACGATGCCGGCCTCGACGACAGTTCGCGAACTCATATCTCACAGGGCGTCCGTTCCTGCGGAAACTTCGATATCCCCGAATATGGCGCGATGAGAGAGCGGGGCGAAATTCTCCGTGTCCTGCAGAAGCTGCATCGCTTCGACTCTCGATGACACGAGTCATTTTCTCCGTGATAGTGATCTCTGCCGAACTTCCTCTAACTCTCGGCATCGTATCTTTTGAATTAAATGTACATATCAAAAGTAAATACATTTTATTTCATCAGATATTGGGAAATAAGCAATCGATAAAATGAAAACAGAAGTGAAAGATATAAATAAGTGGTTCTGTTCTTTTGTGCCAATATTAGTATTAAAGACAAAAGATAAAATAATCAATTACAGTTGAATGGCGATGATTCTCGAACGATGATTACTTTTCTCAGATGTCCGCAACAATTTTTCTGTTTATAAATACTAAACGATTCCTGTACCTCTCCGCTCGAGTTTGTTTCTATTCGTCGAAAATTTCAGTAAATTTCGTTCCGTCGACGTGTTAGCCTTTTCGATCGCACGAGAAAAGTGCATTCTCGTAATTCGATCGCGCGCCGAAGTGGCTCTGAGAGAAAGATACTTTGTAGAACTGCGTCCCGGAGTCACGAAGCCGGCATTCTGGCAAAAGTAGCGATGCTTATCGCCCTTAAAGCTTCGTGAAATCGGAGCACGAGGTATACGTAGCGTCTGAAGGGGTCACCACGCCAGAATATTTTAGGATTGAACTGTTGAGTTGTCGTCTTATATTATGAGACACGGATTAATATGCAACCATGGATTGTCGATAAAATTTATGAAATATTCTCCATGTATTTGTACTGATTATGATGATAAATGCGATACTGTACAATACGCAGAACGAATTGAATTTTCAAAGAAAATTAATAAGAATTATGACGTCTTTGTGAATTATGGTGACTTTTTAGAATCTCCATCGTGTTTTTTAACATGAAGTAAAAGTCTTTGTTTAGCTTTATATGATCCTGATTTAATTGTGAATGTCGTACAGCTGTACAAGTAACGGGTAGAAATGAAGTTTTGATCATGGGCGTCATGAAATTATTCATGAAAACGCGAACAAATTTAAGCGAGCAAGAGACGCTCGGGCAAATCCTTTTATTACCGATATCTTATTTCATTTACATATTTATTGTATCGTAACGGAGAATAGAAGACACGGAAGAAGACCTTTACGAGCGCGGGCGCTCGAGTAAAAGTGAGCTTATTTACTGTTCTCTTTTTCCGAAGTTTCATAAAAGCGGAGGAAGTAGCTTCAGGATGTATCCGATAGATGCGACTGAAATATTGAAGCTCACTCGATCTCGTGTCGTTGATCCGCCTCCAAAGAAGCAATTCCGAAGAAATATGGAAGTATTGAAACTCATTTATGCGTGAGTCGCATCGCTAACTTTGTTCGCGCGGGAACTAAGCATTGGCAGCTTAATGGCGCCCCGACTAATGCCATGAAGTGCAATATATTGCGCCTGAAATGTCCGTCGGATACATGGCACCAGCTATTACGTCTCGCAGATGGGTTGAGAATGGCTGAACGCAATACAGCTGTCGCGACATACAATTGTCTAGCACGAGAGAGAGGCTTGTCTGTTTTCAACTTACGGCAAAAAGCTTGCGCTAAAAGAACAATTGAGAGGAAATCTGTCATCTTTGCATCTTCCTCATTCTTTATTTCGTAGCAGAATAAAGGAGATGCGTGTTCCTTCAACAAGACGCGGAGTTTATAGTAGAAATGAAAACCTGGAACTCCTTTGGCGGAGAAACTTTGACGAGGCAACTCTAATATAAAATGTATATATACAAACCATTCTTGATGCTTTATATTGCATTTTATACGTACACTGTGATTGACTTTTACTATATCGGTTGCTCTTTACTCTTATTTTTATTAATCACCGGCCAAGCTGTAGGGATTGTCAGAAACGGCGCCAGAGCCAATCGTATATTCGAGCTCACGTCCGCGGTAACTAACCATGTGCCGCCATAGTTGCGCGAAAACAAGTACCTGCTGCACAATGGGCATTGTCTTCGGAATGGTCCGATAAATACATTGCGGACTGATTATGTTATAGGATGTCGTCTTAGTGTTCACCGCGGTGCGCGCAAACAGACGTATTGCGAGTTAAGTAGAGACAGCGCTCGCTGTCGAACGTGCGGTAAGCGAGATGAGGCAAAGAATGCAGACAAAAAGCGTCAGACTGAAAGGACAGGGGGTGGCAGGGGTGGCAGGGGTGGCGGGTTGCAGAGCAAAGAGCGAGTACAGTAAGCTCGTTTATTCTTCGTCCAGCCGCCCATTGTTATTCGTGTGCCACTCGATACATTCGCTCGTTCCATTCAACTGTAGCCTTTATCAATTGCAGGTAGACCTCGGCCAATTGGCAATTGGTCGATCCGATGCGTTTCATCGCGGAGAGTTAGGGAATAAGGGCGGGCGAGAGGCGGGTCTCCAAAAAGACCGCGATACCTCCGGGAAGGATAGGACAGCAAACAAGTCGCGAAACTCCGCTGGAAAGAGAAAGCCGCAAAACCGTATTCCATTCGGTTCGCCGCGTCGCTTATACGCTTAGAAGCAGCGCCCTTTCTTAATTACACATTGGCGAACCATTCTTCGCTGTGCAAACCCTTGTGGCGCCGTATTTGCGTACATCTACTCCGACGAATAGTTTCGCGTTTATCCAAACCCCCGGCCGCGCGACGAGCAGAAAAACGTAAACGCTGAAACGAGATTGAAATTTTACACGCAGCTTTTTACCTGTCATCTCTTTCCCGCCCCATCCGTCAGCACAATCGCGCGGCGCGGAACAGCGGAATACACTCGCCTCAAAAGACAACGCGCATTATAGCGTGGAAAATTTTACGATCGAGTTTTACTTTTACGATTGAACTTTACTTTTATACCGAGAGAAATTCATTGTACTACGAGTACCTCGCTCTCAAGTTCGAATACTAACCTGGTCTGGTTAATTTCAAATCGTGATTCTTCTTCTTGAAGAAGCTCTCGGTTGGATGGGAACCGGCCTTGGTGAATGTGAGAATTGCACGCGATCTGTCTTCTTCTTTTTTTCCTTTCTACGCTGTCTCCTTCTCGTAATAAAGTAGCCCCATGCGATCTGCGGTTCGACTATCTGACCTAACTGCGCTTGAACGAGCCGGGGAGATCGTGCACGGGATTCGGAAATGGACCTAATTTTCCACCGTGTGCTTCCTCCGACATGTATCACGAATACGGTCAGTTGACACCGAGCTTCTGTTACCTACAATTATTATGACATATTTTTATAATTATCATTTAGCCGGTTAATTCACAGCTTTAGAATTCAAATTACATTAACATTAAATCGATTTATATTTTATTATCGCATTTCATTAAATCACGAATATCAGGAACGAGCTTACATTATTTAATAATTGATGTGTCACTGCAATGGTTACGAAAATACTGCTTTCCAAAATACGCGGTTAATAGAATACATGTGACGAGATACGCGTGAATATACGAGACCGCCTAGAATCGTTCGTAATTAATTAATAATCGCAATTGGCGTAAATCGTTAGGGCGATCGCTAATGCGATATTAATTCACCGGATCAAAAGCGTCGCCGATCACGAGTAAAATCTTCTTAGGGAAGCCTACGAGAAAGTCCGACGTCGAACGTATTGTTATCATAACGATAGCGGGCGACATATGTAAATTGTTGGGAATTAATTTAGCAGAAGTTTCTCTCTTACTGCACCCGCTTTCCGTGCGCTATGGCAGAAAGTGGAACCGGCGCGACAGCGACGGCGACGAAAACGGAATATGACGGTGGAGAGCGAATGGGAGGAAATAAAGCGCGGTGGCCCACTTCCTCTGCTTCAAGATGCAGCGCGAAGGGAATCGGCGAAGGTAGGCAAAGATACCACGGAGTTTAGCGCCTTCTCCGTCTTTCCCCGAGTTGCAGCACAGTTCTCTCTTTCTTCTCCCGCCGATTTCCCCTTTGCTTCCCCCGTCCGTCCTTTCTCTCTCTCTCTCTCTCTCTCTCGTCTTCCATCCCTCTTTCCGCTTAGATACGCCGTGATCGTCCGACCGACGAAACTGTACCTCTTTCGAATCCGCGCAGGCTCGCTGCACGTACGTCGCGGACGATTTCTATCGCGCTTGATATATATTTCGCTGTTTTATTAATGACAACTTGAATAATTGATTCCACGTAAGCACCGCGATACAAGAGAGTCTGGCTGGCGAGCGCGCGGGCGAGCTCTCCCTGGCTTTCACGTTAAGAAGCTTCAGCACGGCGCGGCGGAATAAAGAGGATAAAATATGTGCTTCGCGCGGTGGATTTTAGTCGAAGTCAGGTAGCGTGGTGTAAGACTGGTATAAGGGAGGCACAATGCGCAGAACTTACAGTGTATAATCGCATTCTTAGATTCTGGACGCGCGTATATACCTACCTACGCGCGCGCACACGGAAGACGATAGTTATTCTCAAAGTGTAGTCCACGAGCGAGCGTATACCGCGCAGCTGCGCTTTGACGGGTATCAATGGCTGTTTAGCGAATTGGTAGATTCCAATGACCCAGGACTGCCAGCAGCTGCTGGCTGCAAAGTGGATAAATGTAAATCTAGATTCGACCGTGGCTAATACGCACACTGATGCAACGTGTATCCGGCCTTTGTGCTCCAAAGTGTGCACCGTCAGGAAATTAACCGTCGATCGTTTCTATAAGTGCGTCTATTCCCGAGCATTCCGAAATACAATACGGGAAAGCATTTGTCACTGCGCGCCGTGTAATATCGCCGTGCGTTTCGTACTCCAATTATTTTCTCGCAGATAATTTAGGGTAACAACTATTTTCCGCTCATTTTCTTCGCTACCCCGATTAGTCTTGCGATTGCAGCCATAACGCTAGATGATAATGTACTTGATTACTTGTTTACATTACGATGGTTATAACTAGCAATCGCTACCAGTATAATCGACATAATCGTTCCCCTCTTCCAAGGTACCTACATAAATCTATGGAGAAGCGCATTGAACCTAATAAGAGCATTGATTGGACATCCTGTATGAAAATTATCGGTTCAAGTAACAAAATTTTTTATCGAATCGTCGCAACTGTAATTTAAAAAAATTAAAAATTTTTATTCAAGCGTATGTAAGAAAATCTGTATCGTATACATAATAATATATTTTGTACGCGATTTATGAGAATTTCTCATTGCTCGCTCGCGTACGAAGACAGCTTGACTGCTTGTAAGCTGACTTTAACTCAACTTAGTTTTCTCTCAAAGTCTCTCTCTGATTCGTGTATACCGCTTGCAGCACAAACGTCCATCTGAATAATTTGCTCGTGACACTGAGCTTGGCCAGTGTTACCGTAGCTAGCAAGTTAACGCACCATACGCCACATCCTGACCACGGTCAGGTGAAACAGGTTACCTGGTATAGACCACGATACTTGCTGCAGGCGAAGAAAGAGAGAGAGCGAGATAGACCGGCATGGAGGCCAAGGCAGGCCCTTGCCGTCTTCTTGCGTCCAGCCATTTACCTCTTCTATATGGTATCTTGCCATCTTCAGATGCGCGTAGGTACCAAGGCACGAGAGTGCGACCGGCTTTCTAAGCAACTCGATCGCGACGCGATGGAATTCGCACTCGTCCAAACTCGGGCCGAGGCGCTCGTCTTTTCTTATTCTTTCATCTCTTTCACTCTCCCCTCCTTCATCATTCTCCGTTCTCCTTTTTCCCCTTTGTCTCTTCGGACCCGGCGCGATCTCGACCGTCCGCTCCGTCAATTTCGCCTTTAGAACGCGTTCTTCTTTCGTTGCCAGTGCCTAGGATACGACACGTAGGGTTCCCAGCTTTTGCAGTCTCTTCATTCTCTTCATTACTTCAACTTTTCTATTTTCACGGCTAAAGTATGTGAAGGGAGAGAGGGGGGAGGGGGGGGGAGCAAGAGAGAGAATGCTCCGTGAAGAACTTTACCACCTGTCTGTGATCTGTCCCTTTTGTAAAAGAAGACTTGTTATAAACTTTATCTTATGGAATTCGACGACCGTGAGAAAGATAATATTTTCGAATACTAGTGTCTGTAGGATGTGAAATACATGTTTTATAATTATCATTTTATCTTTAGCGACATACATACAGCTGGTAACAATTATTAGAGCGTCGAATTAACGATTATGCATTCATTTCTATCGTAAAGTAATGGTATGAACCGAATCATTATATGAACAATATCACAATTATTATTGTTACATGCATCGTATTCGCATTCAAATATCATAATATAAAATTCGTTTCATTTCTGGTCGTTGCGGGATCTGCGAGGCGGACCGATTTCTCATGGGCGTATAATCGACGAAGTTATTCCGTCCGTGTAACAGCGGTCCTTGGCAACGCGGAATATTCGGGTGGGAGCGTTAACGGTGAAAACTTTGCCACTAAGATGCGCTTGAATGGGCATGCCCGACGTGGCGGAGACAGTACGAGACGGTGAAGAGAAAGCGAGAGAGGACTGAGGCGAGAAGGAGGTCGTGAAAGACGACGAAGGACGCGGTATTTCGGTGAGCGCGGCCCGCCTGCACACAAGCAGCGACGTGTTGGAAGGCGAGCGCCTGCAGCCTCCTCCTCGACCGATCGCGGCATCCCATCGCGGGATGCAAGGATAAACAGGTTTCCTGTGCGTCCTTATAAGAGGCCGGAGGAAGGAGGAACCGGTGGCAGGAGGAAGCGAAGGGCGCGCCGAAGGGGAAGGGAAAGAGGTGCAAGGGCGAGGCGAGACCACTCAACACGTATCGTAGGTACGAAAGAAAGGCAGAGCAAGTAAGATAGAAAGAGAGAGAGAGAGAGAGAGAGAGAGAGAAGCTCAGAAGCGAGCAGGAAAGATCGGATCTACCAAGATTGGAAGCCGCGTGTATTGAAGAAGATGGGGATAGAGGGTGGCGGTGTGCTAGCGGTGGGAATGGAGGCATTCAAGACTCGCCGTCCGATGCCCTGTTCCAGGCAAAAAGATACTACGCGCGCTACTTTCGCGAGGAAGAATCCTCGTGCGACGGGAGTCCGACTGCTGCTGACACACGTTACCGCCACGTTCACTGTGTCTGTCGGTGTCTGTCCACTCCCGCAGTCTCATTCGCATTTTTCTCTTACCCTGTTATATATTCAGTAAGGACTGGATTCAGTTGTCGTCGATTTTCTCTCGCCATTTTTCACAAAGGGTTAGAATAAAGATCGTCTATTTTACTGAGACGTGTGTTCTTCTGATGACTTTTCTCGTGTCATCAGTGATGCAAAAAAATCTTTGCTGCAGATTTTCATTGCAGGTAATTTTTGTTATTTGAATTTACTCACGAATCAACATTCAGTTACACTTTTTAGATATAAAAAATTTTTAGATATAAAAATGATTCTTTTCCGTTATAAATCTTTTCTCGTTTCATCGATACGATTTGGCGAAGCTGCATTTTAATCCGCATCAGGATTTTGAATTGCATTAAACGCTTTGTAGCGGAATTAATTAGATTGCACTGCGAATGTTGTAATATTTCTGGATACTTCTTTGTTTTTCAGAAATACTGGATTTATAAAAACTCAAATTTAGGACGTGTCTATACGCGATGTGCGTGGATCACTGGAACGTAATTTCGTGGATTACTTTTTTTTTTTTTTTTTACTTTGCGGCATTAGCAAATACGGTAATTAAAAGAATCCACGTGGATTATTGCTGAAGGATAATATATTATTGCCGCACCCGGTGATTTTGTGTTTCGCGTGGTATTACAGCTTATCATGATTTATTTTCGCTATTCACGAGTATTCGTGAATACGAGAATTTTTACTATGCCCGTTACTATGACGCTCGTATTTACCAAACTGCCGGTACTTTCAACAGCGGCCCCATTCCCGCATTTTTCGAGCTCTTTGACGAACGCGAATTCAGCTCGCGTGTCAATTACCGAAGCGGCTTAAATCCTTTCGCGCTTTGGTGAAATTAAACGCGCTCTCCCCGCGCAGTTTTTCGAGATTTTAGCGGAATTAATTGCGTTCCTCCACGCGGCACGGACAACTTTTTGCGCCGCCGTGAGCCCTCGTAAATCGATCAATCTACGTGATCGGGGTGTCTATAGTTCGTGACCAGCGCGGGTATAGTCGAGTGGTGAAAGACGAGGTGGCAAGAAGGACGGGCGGAGGGAGAACGCTCGTCGTTGGCCATACCAGCTTGCCTCGTCTCGTCTCGTCTCGTCTCGTCGTAAATATCAACGCGTTTCGCACATTAGTCGAATTAATTAAATGCTAATTATGATCGGGCGGTGCCTCGGCGTGCATACTGATATCGGGCGTGATACGCACACGCCCGTCTTTCCCCGCATATCTATATATACACGAGGAGCGCGTCGACGTTGCATACCTTGCATCTTATTATGCTCGGTGATACGCTCTTCCTGCCTTCCCTCCCGGCGTGCCGTCCCTTTTTTTTTCTTCTTATTCTTCCTCTTCTTCTCCGGGCTGGCTCGTTGTGCGAATATCGCGCGCGCACGGACGTACGTGCATATACTCACGACCCGAGCGAGGCGACATGGACGTAAATTTTTACACGCGATTTGCCGTGCAGCCGCTTATTTCGGAGCGCGCCAAGATCGTCGTTTTGTCGTACATCTTGGCTACCGAGGCGCGCCGCGGGCCGTTAATCTGGAAATATTCGGTGACAGTAATTAAAGACGCGCTCGGTTAGGCGCCCGTCGCTTTTTCGTTGATCGCCCGGTATCATCCGAAAGATCTTCGAAGCACGACGTTATTGATGAACCGAGACGAGAAACGAGCTTATTCTGGAGTGAAACTCAACTGTGTTAGTTATGCACGGGCATTAGACTTACATATAAAGTAAAATTTAAGCAGGGATTGCGATTCTTTACGAGAGAGAAGAGTACGGTGACGGGAGATTATTATCTTTTATTTTCTCATAAGACCCTTTTACATCGTTTTACGCATCGTGCCTGTATCGTATCTCAATGCAAATTCACGCGTCTGCATGTGATATTAAGAGCGAGATGCTAGTCCTCACGCCCTATCTAGACAATAGCCAGGTGTTACATTGGAATTCTGCTACTGATAATAACGTCTAGTGTGGGACAGATCACGAGTCGCGAGGATCTGTCGATTGACGATCAATCGCTGAAAGATACTCGACGCAATTGGATACGTCATGACGTAATAGACGGAGTGGCAATGTCGACAGTGGGTACGATTGCGTTATCTAGATTCTTGTTATCCGATCACGACAGTGAATAAACGCGTTCGCCGGCACACGCACGTAATGTTATTCGCACTAAAACGCACGCACGTTCCAGAACCAGCAATTACTCGGCCGCGGACACTCGTCACGTAATCACCTTTAGTCTGCATCGGGAATGTCAGTTACACTCTCTGCTGATTCTAATTAAAGTCGATAGACAATTCGTGTCGATTCGAATAATCAACTACAGCCAACAGCATTGACATGCTGCAGGAACGGTTATGTATTTCCCATCTCTATCAGTTACTTCATCTCTATCAGCAACTTCAAATAACGCCTCGGTTTTGCGGTTACCAGGACTTGATAGCTTCCTTCGAAATCGTCGCTCTAAGATTGCACGTCGCTGTCGCAAGCGTCGTCCGAAATAAATGCACGATAAATTTCTTTGATAATAAATCGGTCGATTAATGGTTTGCTCTTTATTGTTTTTCTGATAAGTTTATTTAAAGTACTACAATGTATGTCAATGAGTTTTATTATTAACGACGCAACATGTTTTTTAGTTACCATTTCTTTAAATTAATTTCTTTAAATTTGCAAATCGTGTCTCTTTCTCTCTTTATCACTTGCCGCATTTATCCTAAATAGATCAAAGATCGGATCAGCTAGATATATAAAGATTCCATCAAAGAGTGGAGAAAAACTTTTCTCGCAATCATGTATTTATGACATATGTATCCGTTCGGGAATGTAGCGAGCGACCGTTCATTTTTCATGAATATGCTGTATGTCCCTAGATACGTGGGGACATTAATAAACCAGAAACTCATGGGACATGGCTTGAACGATATAAGAAAATTTAGCAATAACATGAAAGCTTCTGTTAAGTCATGAATACAAAAGACGGGGAAAAAATTGACGCGCGATACTTTAGTTTTATTTAAAATTATTGAGGTACTCTTGTCACCGCTGATGATTTATAAAAGTTTAATATTTTGAAAGCCCACTTGGATTAAGATTTTAATACTATTTTTGATATAGCCTCGATATTGCTTAAATAATTGCAATTTTTTTATTACGAAAAAAATTTAATTTTATTTTTATTTATTTATTTTTTACAAAAAAAAGGAATTGCGAATTGTCATTCTAGCATGACATACAGTAATTTTCTTCTGGTATCGGAAAATTTATCATGATGACGTGCTTATATAACTTGCAATGAGAAGATAAATTCGTTTGATATTTTTAAATGAAATATCCGCTGTTTGAACGATATTTATATATTATTTCCTCCGAACAAAAAGTTATTTTTAAAAACCTATATAATCAATTCTATCGAAGATTCTGCATCGGCCGGTATTGTATTCGCTGCACCTAGCAGCGTTGTTTGCATGGGGCGATACTCTTACAATTTTCACTGGCATCCGGAAACGTGTAAGCAGAAAATTATGGGTCTGCCATCGAGAGCGCCGTTGCCTTTCGGCATCCTTTCACGCTTGTTATTTCAAACGAGCAAACGAGAGGGAGTACGAGCAGGATGACTTTCGAGTCCTCTTAATATCCCCCTCGTGGTACAGATGCTTGTCCGTGCAAAAAGAAATTACGACGCTCGCCAATGTAATTTGTTTCCGCGGTGGCGACTCGAACAAAGAAAAGAAATCCCGTCTCTTCGAACGCGTATTCCTCTGTACTCTGGACGTACCGCTGGATTATTACTCGACCAACAACAGAGGCAGAGAAATAATCACGATGCATTGACGGCGAATGCGTGCGGAGAATATTGTTTATGGATTTCTGCTGCTGCAATTGCGAAACACATAGTGACTCGAAATTAATTATTGATAACTTGTTAATGTCCGTAAAATGATTCAAATGACGTAAAATTAAATATCGTCGGGTAAACGTCTGTAATTAGAACGTTGTTTCCGTGACATGTCAATTTTTGCTCCCTTAATGCACGATCACAGGGTAAATCCCTGTGCGAAATATTAACTTAGGATACAAATTGTTTTGTATTATTTCGTAATGCGGCGGCGCATATGCACGTAGAGTAACGACGCTTACGTCGAATGGATTCCGTGTCACTCGTCGCACTTAATTTATCGACGCGCTACCGCAAATTAAACGTTTCGCGTTCGTTACGGTTTTACGAAACTCTATAGGGTGACGGTAATTGGAAAATGGATAGGTTGAGGATGTACCTGCCGGCGTAACGCGCTTGCCAATCTTTTTTTGCATTTCCCTATAAATTGCACGTCATTCTGGTGATACTGTTTTCCGGGCAAATACACTGCGCGAAAAATAGCACCGCCACCGTTCCTCCTCCGCTTCGATATGTTATTTTTCATGGAATTACACAGAAATGTTATTATTACGCGCACCGAACACTGTTACTTGTCAGTCGATGACGTTAATGTGCCATAATGCGCTCGGCAATAATCGACAGTACGTCTCTTTGAACGTTTTTAAACCGTTAACTCTTGCCTCGCAATGTGGACCCGCACCGTGGGGGTTGAAATTCCGCTGTTACCGCGTTCGTGCGAGCGCACCTCGACCGTGTAATGAAACCTATCGTAAAAATCGTAAAACCGATATGAGAGACTCGGATATTTGCATTCTCCGGTTCAGATTGGCCGTAATACGGAATATAGAGAATATAACGGATATGCAGAACGTCGAAGGAAGAAAATGGTCAGTGAAGTCGCTTTAGGCGGGGTCAGCCGGAAAATTTCGCACGTATAAATCGGACAAGAATTTCAGGTCGATCGATAGACGATACGTATGACGCTGCTGTAACGCGGAATAAGAATTTTCTGATGATACGACACCGAATACTTCTCCATTCGCCCGTCATTTCTCATTCATTTTCTAAAGTTATTCTGCTTTGCTTCTCGATATTACATATAGAATAAAAATTATAATCACGTACGTGAGCGATATTACATTTCAGAACTTTTTGCTGCCGGAAAATAAAAATTTCGACGTAATTTTTAACAGTCACGCACACACGTTATGTATAACACACGCGTGGATTTTAACTATTTCACCGAGTCCAACTTTAAACAGCAGGTAAACTCATTAATGTACCGGTGTATTGTCGCGGCAGTCGAGACTGTCGGGACTCTATGCACGACGCAACTATTTAATTTCGATATTAATTCGTGCCTTTATTAATACACCATTCTCGCGACTTCCATACGCTTGACAATGCAGGAAACTTTCCCAATTTGACACGTCAATGCTTCCCTCTTTGAGTATGTGACGCATGCACACGCCGTTATTCAGCTCGACGGCAGGCTGATGTGGTAACTTGCTGCCGTCGCGTCGCCGCGCCGCGCCGACAACTGACATATAAGGGGTAGCCTTAAATGACGACAATCGTCGTCCCTACCTTGCCGAATGACTCAGAGTCGGGAGATCAAACGTAGTTGAAGTTTTGCACGTGAAAACTCGCGCGAAATTGCGCCAGCTTCTCGCGCGATATCGCGCAGCACTGTGATCCCGCCCCGGTGCTCCGTTCGCACAAGCGCGGTGCTCGCGTGAAACGCATCAGCTGAATCGGTTCACTGTATATGTTCACTGTATATACGAACGAACGGACGGTGGTTGTTGGCGTCCGGAGCACACGACGGCCGGAGTCGGACGCTGTGCGTCCAGCATCCTGCGAAATTTATGCGTACAACCGAGCAATTATCCGCTTCAAAGTGCACTTAACGACTTCGACGTAGGAATAAACTTCGTGGCGACTACGAACCGCCGCGCCGCGTGCCTGGTATCGGCTTCGTTGTACTAGAAACGCACGGTATAGACACCGGATATTTATCCCCGTTCCCTTAGTAATGCAAGGGACTTACTAATCAGTCCCGCGGCTTCTCTCAAGGCTCTGCGCCGCAAGATCTATTCTTTGGGTGCGCCATCAACATCTTGTTGAATGCATTTATCTCTTTAACTAATCTATTAATTACACACACTAAATATCCTCTTTACGGCATGCAGAATATTCTCAAGCACAGATCAATACGGAAATTGTGTTCTTACGATAGCTTTTATGAATAGACGAAAAATAATTTTGACAATTATGATTGATATAAAATTATGTGAAAAAAATATTAATATGTTACATGAAAATTATTAAGATACGCATTATTTTTATTACCGTGTCTTTAAAGAAATAAACAGAAGAGAAATATTTTGGTTCATATCATCTAATATATATCATATCTTTCTTTATGTCACATTTTTTGCCACGTATCGATGGACATTGCAGACGTTGAATTTCCTTCGCGGATAGAGTAGCGGTCTAGGATCAGGATGACATTTCTGCTAGCAAACTTTTCTTGTGGGTTGAAGGGTCCAAGGCATACGCGGGGAAATAGGTAACTGAAAAAGTCGCGTTAGTCGAAAAGCCATATCTTTGTGAAACTCTCACACGAAGGAACAATGGGACGGATCTTTGGATTGTCAGTTGCGAGGTTGCAGCTGTCGACCTCACAATAGAAACTTTGATCAAGATAAAGGGCGGAGGCAATGGTTAGAAAAATACAAATAAGAGAAAAATATTTTTATCCCTCTAATGGAGGAGAGAATGCGATAAAAGAGGAATAATTATTGTATTATGAAAGATCAATATATCGTTGACTGCGTTTATTTTTAACACCTTCCTCTACATGCTTCAATGAGACACAACAATATATTATATAGGAAATCAAGCTACTAGCAATGATAATATAATTTCGCAGATTTTTTTTAATATCTTGCTTAGATAAATGAAAAAAATCGTACAAATACTCTGTATTAACACAATTGGAGATAAATCGTATTGTGCATTCTGTAACTTTAATTTTCCGCTTAGCGAATTATGCGTATTTGCGACAATCAGGAATTTATCTGAACGAGCATTGATCAAAGGACTGGCGAGGATCAAAGTGCGTCAATTGTTAAGTTCACGGTGGCAGAATGAATGAGCACTTGCTATCGGTAATCTATCATTCTACACGGTTCACACGTGCTTTCTACTGCAGCCATCGTCGAGATTCTCATTAGAGCGACGCGCTAATCAAACGATTCATTTACACGGTTTGTACCTGATCTAGTAGCAATACGGTTTATTGCAGCCTCACGGATACGGACAATGGGACTTTTATTAAAATGCCAAGAATGATATCGCGCGTGCTCGCCGGGACCCTCGGCTGCCATTCCCGTTCGTGCGTATTTCCACACGTGTGCGTTGTGTACCTGAAATATATCGACATCGGTTTTGCCCGTTTCCACATGAAACAGACCACCGCTCCCGATACTGGTTTCTCTGTAATCGTAGTAGACGCGCGCTCCTCGCCGCGTCCGCGGCACCCTACCAGGAACTTTGTGCGAGACACGCCGGCAGATTTTTGTTTGAGGGCGTCTCTGACCCTAAATTAACTCGCCGTACATTGTGTACCATGCATATATGTACTTCCAGCTCGTGCGATTGCTTGCATGGCGTTAGAATTTCAGCTATGCGTAAAATGCATTATGTCGCGTTCTTTCCGCCATCGCACGTTACGAAACATGAAAGTTATTTTCCTCTCGTGGATTTATTCATTCGATTCACATTGGGCGGGATGCTTTTGTCAACATGCTTGTCTTATTTACAACTTTTTTTTTTAATTGAAAAATTACGGGTTTGTTGAAAGCCAATTCGTTTGTTAATTTAGCAAGATTCATGTAGCTTCGGTACAAGTTTCTTTGCGAACTTTACACACATTTTGCGTGGACAAGTAATGTATGAGGCGGAAAATATCGAAGCTTGCAGGATAAGGACGAAAGAAAACTCTTAAATTTAAACTTACATTTGAAATTATGAAAACATTAGCGGTGAATTTCTTACTCTCGCGTCGCAATAATTGCGTGAAACGAATTATACATTAATTAACACTTGTATTTTTTTTCCTGTTTTTCGATACGTGCTTATTTAAAAATTTGGTTGTCAAAATTTTGATTGACATAGATATTTAAATGGATGCCTTTTAGCTAGGCTTGATATAACAACTAATCTCCGATAAGCCATGTACGCATATACTTGTCCCGTAATTGTGCCGAGTACACACGAGGGTTGTTATCGCTTTTCGATATTTTGTCGTGTATTTCGCTGGGATATAGCGTACACGTATGGTAGACGAGCCGGTAGTATGCCGATTCTACGTGTGTTTCTCCGCGCAAACTGACTGCACCGACTGCATATGCATTAGAGAGATTATTTGTAATCAAGTTTCTGGCGCGAACCATGAATTGGAATGCTTTTGATTGACCCACTTCACTGTGTATCGAGGGTCAACGTCTGAACACCCGAACCCGTTATTACGCAGACGTGTATCCTGTCTGTCTGTGCACCTCTAAGGCTACGACTACATTATAATCGATTAAATCCACCCAGATCACTCACGAGCAGGCCAGATTAGACCATATCAGACAACCGTGCCAACGTGGAACCGTATACAACGTGTTTGTAATCGCCGAAGAGCGGAAATGCGAAATACAACGGGACTTAATAGACCGTGCATCTAGTTAGCTGTATCGCATTATTTGCACAAATTGTGAGATAAGCGGCAAATAACTGAAAATTCTCACGATCCAACGAAAGAGCGAAATGCCCGAACGATAATTACAGTCACGCACGGCCGCCGATTGTATTCAAATGTGGCAATTTGTCTAAATGTTTGCTTAATTAATTGTCGATAAAATTGCGCTTTCTCCCGAATATTCGTTTGTCACCTCGAGCCCCCATAGTTACGATCTAGAGTGAAAATCGAAGAACCAAATGTCTCTATGCAACCATGTAATATTCATGCATTCGTGACGCAGAAAACAAATTCGTTTGTTTACGCAAAACGAAAAAACTGACGTATTTAACGAAGTGTCGCTCTTTGTCATTTTGCTCTTCCAATATTTATCGCGACAGGTGATTACATAATTTTAACTGAGTTTCTTTTTCCAAATTCGCACGACGATTGCACTGTGAAACATTTGAATTATGTACTGCACATCAACGTTTGCAGAAATGTCGTGTAACGAATCTTCAATGAATACATGTGCATTTTTATTCTTACAAAAAGGCAAAATTGTAATCAACAGTTTTAATGCTGCTTTCCAAAATTGCCGTTGTTACTATTGCTATAATTCTTGAATTTATTACATATTTTAGAGCACGAATTTCTAGCGCAGGATTACGCTTCAGACTCTAGAGTGGTATCGTAGTGAATTCAGATATTATCAATGGCATTATTTCACGGGTCGCGAATATATGTTCTTACATTTGGGATGCGGGGGTGGATAGAGCGGGGATGACGAGCATACACAATGAAAGAACAGGATCGTAAGAACGACGAAGGGTAAGGAACGCGAGCAGGAGGGCTCGAAGGAGCGGAGGTCGTTGTTACTGGCGATGGTAGGGCAAAGCCCGCGTTGTTCGCCAGGCTCAGAGCTCAAACGGTTGAGAAACACAAAGCTTCTTTATCTCCGTCCTTTCGTCCGTTTCGTTTCACCCGGCGAAGCAATCTTCTTCCTTTCTTTCCTCCATCCCGAGGTTTTCCGTCCCCTCCGCCTTATTATGCCGCTGCGTATGTCCGCTGATCTTGGTGCTGCATCTAAAGCGATGGAAAAACAGACGCGGACCGACGTTCTAGGGAACCAGGAAACATGATCTCGAGCTCCTCGGGTTTTTTTTGCTTCATAAATTTTGGTGGCTTCCGCAGCATCGCGCTATTTTTGAGACGTCTTCCGCTTCACACAAAAATATGTCGGCGAATCTCTTGCACTTATTAATTAAATCATCATTTGTTTCGCGCGATGTGATATCCTTTCACTTGCTCAGGGAAGTTTAAAGTAAAATATACTGCTCACGTAACGCTGCTTCAAGCGAGACGTGAATTATTTTCAAACGGCGTGACAACGCGATTCCTCGAGATATACATCGTTTCGTATTTTTCTATCTTTATATCCTTTTCGCTGTCAAGTGTCTCTTTACATGACGATCTGCAAGAAACGATTGTCGCGTTTCAGTACATTCATTCATCGTGATATCTACGACAGACTGTCGATAGCGTAAATTTGACAAGAAAAATTGCTTTCCGCCAACATTCTAACAAGTGTTGTATCTATTTAAAACGTATAAATATTTGTCGTCGTACAACATTGCAACATTTCTCAACCACAATTCTCTCTCTCCCCCCTCCTCCTTTTCTCTCTCTCTTTCACCCCCTTTCTTCTATGTAAAAGGTATATTAGAAATGGAGAAAGATGAAGTAAATAGTTCTTCGCTTGAGTAAATTTATTCAGAGTCCCCGTAACGAGTTCCGCACTGGTGCTAGCCACAAACCGAGTCTATTGAGAGTCAAAGCAACAAGCTCGTTAACGCTTCCTTTACACTTCATTCCATATCATAATGACTTTATCATTTACAGTAAATATGTGAACTTCGCAGATCCTATAATTGATTACATTTAGTTGTATCCAACAATGTATCGAAAATTATTATATCATACCATTCTGTAAAGTGTGTGAAACTATAATTTTGTTCTATTTGCAGCGATTAACTTGCATTTGTAATTTAATGAATTACTAATCAGAAATTAAGACACGCGGAGCAAGATGATTACGAAGATAGTCCGAGGAGCAATCTTTTGTATTTAAAGAAACTTTATGGTATGTCGTTCCGTATTCATATTCAAACAAACTTAAATTGAAACAAATTTATTTTGCCGAAATTTACGTTTTAATTTCGAGTAGTGTAATGCGAAAATCAGCGTGCATTGAAGACACGCGTACATGCAAATTGTCACGATATCGCCACGTGTCGCCTATGTTTATGTACGCACACGCTCTCGCGGACCGCAGCGACTCGTAATAGAGACGAGTTGCGGCGAGTCGCGGTTACCTACCTGCCTCGTTAATTTAGCACTTGCCTATTCGTACTAGAGAGCGACAACCGCTTCATTCATTCGGCAGCTTGCGAGGTGTCTCGCCGGATACGATGGAGTGAAAAAACGCCGCGGATAATCCGTTGTCGGATCGCGTCGACCCAACGACTCGAATATGGGTCGCTTTTAAAATGTTTCTGCACCGATTCCGTTCTATTTAATAGATACTGTCGCACGTAGTGGCGATGCGTCTGACGTTAATTATCGATAAATACGGTTTGTTGAACATGAAAATGTGCGCTGTTAAAAGAAAAAAAAACAGTTATCTGTTTTTATCAGACGTGCGAGAAACTTTAATATTTAATGGAAACACAATTTTTCTTTTAAACAAACGAATAGCTAACGTTAAAGAACCTTTAGAACTCTCGTAATATACGAGAAAATGTCTCAAGATACGAAAGTTATTATGAACATCTCACTCGCTCATTTGCTACAACATAATTCAAAAACAAAATTTTTCAGTTTGAATGTTTTGTATCATTAAAATTTTGTAATATCGTTTTCAAATGCGATGTTACGACTTGGTCTACTGATTGCAGAGGAATACAAGTATTATTAGCTCTTCACTCAATATATTTAATTTTTATCAAAATTCTTTTTTCTTTGCAGATAACTCTAAAAAATTACAATTATGTCGTTGTTGTGGCAAATGAGCGATATTTGCTTTTTAATACAAGATTTCTGCAACGATTCTGCAACTACAAGTACGAGCCTAAATGTGGCGTTTGAAGGTAAAGGCCGTGATAGAGAAACGCTCTTCCGTTAGATCTTTGCCCTAAGGCGTTATTTATGAAAGCTATATTATCGTTGGAATTGCATGACTTCCAGTTCTGGATAATTGCATCGGGGAATTGCTTATGATAAATTCTGTTGGATCATACCGATCGAGGGATCGAAGTGAGCCGTCGTGTTGTCTGCGTAATATATTTTTATTACTTAGCGTTACGGACAGCAGCTGCTGGGATCATCGCCCGTAACAAGAGGAGAATTAAGTTACAGATAGATATAGTGTTATTATCTTGCGTTACGAAACGTTCCCTAAAGCATCGTTGGTCTTACCCGTCCTTTTAATTGTAGACATTATTCGCAAATGGCTCGCGGTGCTCGAGACGTACCACCTCTATGCGCTTGGATTTGCAGAAAGCGTTTAAATTACTTTCGAAGATACGCGCGTGGTATAACTAGCAGGCATTACCGCGCGCGTTAACCAACGGCTGATCCACGTTAAGTCTTCCCTCAATTATCGCGAATAGCCCGCAGTTTACGGTATCCGAAGGAAGGCTGCACGTCGCCGTCGCGAGCGTACGCGAAGCGCTTTCACCGGGAGAGCGGTGCTCTCCTCTCTCGTCGACGATATATGAGCGTGGATCTCTCGCCACCGCCGCTTCACCGACTCACACGCCTGTGAGCGTGGAAGAAACACTGCCAAGAGAAAGAGAGAGAGAGAGAGACGAAGGAAAGGGGCGCCGAGCATGATGATTTATCTGAAACTGATTTCCCACCTAAGCGCGAGAGTAATTAACGATCGACGGTAGAGACGAGATTTATCTTCCTGTACGTTCCTCAGAGGCTCCGCCATTGGCACGAGGATCTCGCGGTGTGTGTACGGACCGCAGTTTCGAGGTCGTTCGCTTGTTCGCGCTCCGCCGTCGTTGCCGCGGTGTAAAGGTCGAGGCGAAAGATCGTCCTCGGCGAAGGGAAAGCGACTCGATAACGGAATCGATACGTAAATACTCGATAAGAAGGTAGCCGACAGTGGCCGGGAGGGGAATCCCGGCATCTTGTAATTGCGGAATCGTGTCTCTCCCAGGATAATGTTCCACCCGGGCCTGTAGAATATTGAACTCGCGAGCGGATTGTGATCTAGAGGGTGATCCAATTACTTTGCAAACAAGCAGGAATCGAAGTGTTCTATCGCGGCTTATCGAATTTCCTTTACGAAACTTGATCGCACTCACTTGCGGAACGATTGTACGAATGATTACGTTCCAGTGTCATTCAAGCTACTCATCGGTAATACAGTTCGCGCCGTTTGAGGAAGTTGTGGTTTCACTCTGTAACGATCTGCTCTAATTATACACTTCATGACGACAGATTTGATATTTTAATATCTTTGATATTATTATTATAAATGTACATATTATATTTCTTTGTATAGACTTGCGTATCGATTATGAGTAGATGTATGCTGCACTGATTGACAAAGTTTCTAGTCTCGTAGTCTAAGAATAATTTTTATTCTCTTATTATTCACGAATTAAAGTAAGAATGCGGAGGAAACGATATGATAATAGAAGTACGATTTTTGAGCACCCTGTACATGAAAGCAGAGGAAATAAAGATAATGCGTGGATCGCTTTTAGGTATACTGTCGAATGCCAAGACTTCGGCAGTACCGCCGTTATCTTAACGAATACCCGCTTTCGAGTGCGAATATCGTATACCGGGCGTGTGATTTAAACATGTTCTTGACCATTCTCCTATCAGAGACCATTCATCCCGGTCCTCCTTGCGAATGTAATGAGCAAGAACATTGCGGCAGGGTGGTCCGTTGCAAATATTCGCGTTGCCAAATATTTTGCAGATGCGAATGATTGTACGTTTTAATCTGGGAAAATAGTTGCTTTATTTTTTTTGCGTAAACGATCACCTAGGGTGATTTTTATACCATGAGTAACAAACACCTTAAATAAATATTTTCGGATTAAAGACTGTCTATTGTAAATTATATCATCCTTCTTCCTTCCATTTTATCACGCTTAAAAATAATAATTGTTTATTTAATGACAGTTGTTTCAATCGAAAAGACTTTGCAATTGACTAAAAACATGTTGTCTACAGAATAAATTACCGTGAGTTGAAATACATTGAACAATAGTATTGCAACGAATTTTTATCGCGTGTTGTGTACCTGTAACTTTTATTCACGCGGGGAATATCACAAGCGCGTCAGTTTTTTTTAGGGAGTCATTGCAAATTTCGTCGGCGTCAACAAAATAAAAACGCCGGACATTCGCATTTCGCATGCAAATTCTCGCGAGGCAGAGATCCAATTATTTTCTCGACGAAGAGCGATAAAGTAAGCACCCTCACAACTAACCTGCTGCAATTAGGACTAGCAATAGCGTGCTGACTGCGTATTTTAATTTTTTGCAAATTAACAGGGAAATCGATCTCTAAAGAGATAATGTAGTTTCATATGAAAATCATAACAACGCATTATTTAACTACTTTTGTTTGCAGTAAGCGAATAAATTATGTTCAATTATTATTTTAGAATTTCTAAGCCAAATAACAACACGTACTATAAATATTTATTATTTAATGAAAATTAAAATTTTCTCCTAATTATATGTGATTTGTAAAAGACGCTATATCTTTGATAAAACGTAAAATTAAATTTCGAGAAACTTTTGGAAGGAATCTAGGATCTATCCTGACTCTATTCCGTCCCCGTCTATTCGTTCTCCCGCGGTATCTATCGACAGAGAACATTTCAATCTCGAACTCATCTATGCCGAAGTTACTCGCCCCGAGAAGTTGGCAAGTATGATTGTGTGCAATAGCGAGACTATTCGAGAAACGCTACGGGACGCCACCCTGAAACATGATTTCCGCTTTCTCGATCCGCGCGTTATTGTTGAACTATTTTATGCCCTGCGCAATGAGACATCCGCTAGAAGACTCGAAAGCAGTCTGCAAATATAGTCTTGTGTGAATAAAACATTTTATATTATCAAGAGAGTTTTCTCGTAAATATTATTGGGTGCGAAACATATTACTCGTGCAGATTTTTCGTTGATGATTTTCTTTTATAATTTAATGATTAAAATCGTGCGCTTAATATTTAACGCACACTTCAATTTTCTGGATTCTTACTATGCAGCATGTGTTCTTCGTGTCTATAGTTAATTTTTATCACTTTTATTAAATATGTAAAAATTATTAAATGACTTTTACGTACACTTTAATATCTCTAGAATTTGTATGGTTGTTAATTTAAAAAAAATTGTATATAGATGTTATAATAACTAATTAAAACTGACAAGATCAGAGAAATGTACGTTTTCATATAAAAAATGTATAGCTTGGAAACAAAAGTTACTTAAGGAAAAATACTTTCATACCTTAAAGTTGACAATTCCAACATAATCTACACAAAAAGAAACAATTCAAATGTCGCTGTCCAAAAAATTGAGTTATTCAATAACCTGAAAATTACGGTTTTTTAATACATAAAATGTATAAATAAATTGAAGATGCGTTTTATTATTGTAATTGCATTACAAAAACTGACTACTAACTAAAAGAAATATTAAAAAATAATTATTATAAAAATAAAAAAGTTTTCTAATTTAAAAAGTTCAAATTAAAATTCCAACTTCGTGAAATATAAACATTCCTGCAATATAAACAAAAATTTGTTAAAAGTGAAGACAAAATAAATATTTCTTATATACAGAGTAGAAAAAGTATTTACTTGATACATGAGTCATGCGTATTCTAGACTCGATTTTTGAAACGTCCTGGTAAAAGAACATACACGAATTGAGGTTGACAATGAACTAGATCTGCTCCTTAGAAAGAAGATAGAGACCGTTGTTTACCTAAGTGTTATTAAAAAAAAGAAATACGCAGGACACAAATGTTGGAAAATGTGTATTAAATTAATTCTTTGAGAACTAGCATCGCAAAACCGTGTGATCTCTCATGCCCTGAAAGAATTAATGACTGGACTTTAATATCAAATTTTATGATTTCTCTGTGATATATATAGAGAGTGCTCTTGTTGATGGATACAAATGTACGTTCGAAAAGTCTATCTTTGATGTTAATAGAATATTCCGTAATTACGGCCTCACGAGGCTGCGAATGTTGTCTACGCGGAGCTCAATTGGGTTCATTGTTTTACTGCCTAATGCCACTCGGTTTACATTACCGCTTTCATTATGTACAAATGTAACACCAGTGAGCGGTATAGCACGCAATGTAGGCATGCAGCGCAAATTTAAACTGTTTACAATTCCGTGAATACGTCTATGTTACTATCTTATACGCAATTACAATCGATGCTTCTTTTCAGCATTAGATTTTGTGTGTGGATTGCACTCAATTATCTAATAACAGTACTCTATACGGGCGTTTTCCCGATGAACACGTCAAATTACGCAGTTCCATTTATTCTGTGCGGCGACGGCGCATTCACAAACTGCAAGACGCGATTTCTGACGCGTTCAATTAGATTCACCGCTTCGCCATACCGCGCCGTCCCGTACGCATCACCGCTTTCATTATGAGCAGACGTAAACGGATTCTGGTATCTTCCTGCGTGCGTACGAATATCGTCGTTTATGACACGACAGTGGCGCGAGCCGGTGTGCAGACACGACATTAGTCCCGATTTGCAGTTACATTCAACGCTCTGGAGAACCACGTTCTACGTACATATACATCACACACACTGCGATTTCACGATTCGCGTTCTGCCTTCCTCGCATTAACTTGGGTGAATAGAATGCCGCGTAGGAGCTGGTTTGCGTGTCCAGAGGCTCTCGAGGTATTTTCAATATCCGTCAGCGGTCCCGCGTTTCCGCTTTTGCACCCCTGCTACGTACTTCCACCAAAAGCATCCCCTTTTCCGACCTTAGAGAGACCAAGAGGGACTCTGATGTACATCACGATACGACCGTCACCGTCACCGCCACCATTACAACATCATCACAGTTCTCCTCGTACAGGAATCTGCATTTCTGCTCTGTAGTCTAGACAGATGACAACTCCATGCTCTTTGAGCGACGCTTAATTAAAATATCGAATCTATTAGTCTCTATACTTCAGTATTTTATGTTTTCATCATTTATAACGAAATCAAAATTGCATTTGAAGATAGATCTATATTTTCTGAAAAAAAATCAGAGGAAAGTTTCTTATCATCAATATTTATTCGGATACATTACCTTCATATTTTGTACGAACACAATCAATATCTGCTTAATTAATAATGTCTATTTATGAAGACAGACAAAGAAAAAGAGGGAAATAGAGGATAGAGTTATTAAAATCTGAGATATATTGTATTTATTATTTTAATGTGCGCTTCTACCATCGATTTTATTTTTAATTACATGTGAAGAAATTGGTGATTTATCTTTCTCGTTAAATTAACGTCGATTTATTAGATAAGTAATATCGGACGTCTGGTTATCTCTTTTCAAGGATTTCATTTCGCATTTCACTTACCGCGCCGAACTGTTCGCGGCAGCTAATGAATTAATAATTCGATTCCATCTAATGGACGATCTTTCTCCGACATGTAAACAGATTTGCGGTTCAACGGTCGATAAATCCCAAGATCTGCACCGCTTATTATGCCCCGTAAAATTGGTAGATTCAACTTTGATTCGGTAATGAAAACGAAGTGGACGGAGGGCTTTCATGCGTGGCAATCGGTCATTACCAAGTATTACCAAGTACTTATGGGAGGCAGACAGATAATAGTCGATCGTTTTAATGCATTATGGTGCGCCTCATTAGCGAATTGCCCGAGCTCACAAAGGGCAGAAATAACATATGATATTCCGCGATATTGCGGCAGAGAGTACTGTCATCGAAGTATTTTACTGCTGGCAGAGTTTGATCCAGCTCATGAACGAATCGAGCTAAAAGGCACGATGACGATGGAAGTCAGTGAAGTGATGGGCTAAAGCGGCATGTTGCCATGGTATATTACGGCATCACCAAACCCATCAAACGACGAAACGCTTCAAAGCCACCATTAAGCCGGATCCCTTCGAAGAGGGGGGCGAAAATCCTCTAGGGTCCGACAGAGTCCAACAAAGCCCAGACTCGTGTTGGATATTATAAAAGCTTCGAATAGCTTGTCGCCGCGTTCCCAGCCCGCAGCTACGATCGAAGAATCGACGGACGCTCGAACGGGAAACTGTTATACGTGATAACGAGGAGTCTCGTTTGCGGCGGTCTAATTAAAATTTGTCACTAATTGCCCAACCGTTCCGACCGAGTTATTAGCCGATTCCGCGCTCCGTAATTCGTATTTTCGATCAATTTCGCAAGGCTTGTAATTCCCCCACTCGTTACTACTGTAGGTGACACAACATGAGAAAAATATCAGAGCTTTTCTGGGCACTGCCCGAGGGGAGGGCTCTAATCTAGGCCTTTTCCTTCTCAGGCAGCCTGCCACTGAACCGTAACTGTCCCTATTCTTGATACGTTTATATTTCGTCTAAATTTTTTCCACACGAATGCAAGTCAAACTGATGTTTCTCTATTCGATTGGGTAACGTTATTTTCTTTTAATTATGATGTTAATATAATTCGAGAATGAATAGCCAACCGTAAGCCCTATATTTCCGGGCGCGCTGCGAGCCAACGTTCATATACGGATCCCTGTGTATTTAGATCGGCGACCAGCCACGCTTCGCTAGTCCGACGCATGCAATTAGTAATTGTAATAGGTGATTTCCACGGGCGCGCAGTCCAGGCGCGGCTGATTACTTACCATTAATATTGCATTCGCGAATTAATTAATGACAAAGCCCGCCGTCGCTCACCATTGTAGCGCGACGTAGATCGAGGCTGCAGTAGCAATTGCGGCGGCAGCCGCGATTCTCGCCGGCAGGGACGCGGCTTTCCATCCTGCGGAGCCGCGCATTGACGTGTCTGAAATCAATCGCATAATGGCACGGCCCGCCCATGGTGATCCGTCGTTATTCCACGCTTCACCACCGTACAGATACGAGCGTATGCGCACGACGGACGCGTGCACATGACTGACGCGGCGACATTCTCTTTGCCTTTCCGCGAGTGACTCCGCGCTCTTCGCACGTAGGAGCCAGTCGATAGATACGCAAATTAACTTGGTTTAACGCAATGATAATCAGCTGAATACAGTGATTGCGGAGCGCAATCTGCTGTCAGCGATTCGTAGGCAGTCGTTGATGTACGACATTTAATGAACGTATCCGTCCGAACAGCCGACGCAATCGTTTGCCAACTCGCGGCGATCGATATTCACGCGCGACGTATTTATTAAGCGGCGCGGGATTTTTATTTTGCCCCGCGAGCTCTTCCAACGTTGCTGGCTTTTACGCGGACGTAATCAATCACAAGGGGACGATGCCATATGTCCGGTTGATCGTCATTAGTTAATGCGTTCCTCTTGCCAGTGTCAGAATTTCAATCGTGTAGAGAATTCAGTGACGGAGTGGGTTTAAATACTTTGAAACGAGCTAGTGAATCGCCGCGATACCAAGGTATATAGTTCTACGAGTAGTTACTACATTTTTGATAGCGTTGTACGATGCATAGATGAGCTTCGTTCACATTTACGCTGTTTGATTTATGAGGTCTTTTTATATGACAGTATTTGTGCACAGTTGCGCGTTTGAACGTTTAATCTGTCTTTAAATGCCATTGTGCTACCTTTTATGTTAATTGATGGAAGGTGAAGGTGTTTGCACGAAGCATCAAATCATGTCTGATGTTTGAACCGCGCTGTTGTACTCGTGGATTACATTCTACGGTACGAAACTCGCAAATAGCCTGGCGATGACAGGCGGTAACACTCGCGCGGGATGACAGCCTTTGACCAACGCTACGCACAACCCTTGCCTTCGAGCTAGCTTGGTAGTATCACCGTCCAACACCCACTATAACTGGACCTTCCAGGGACGCCGTCGCGTCGACTCCCTCCGAGACCAGTGGCCACTCCATTGTACGTAACCTTTGTATTTGGCGAAGTAGCATAGGCTTTGAGCGTGTCCGGCACTTTGTGCGACCCGTTGCAGACGAGTCGGCGTTGTTAATCCATTGGCAGTCTTAAAAGGAGTTTCGTCACGCTTTTATTCCTGGACAGAACGTTTCCCGATTTTTGTTACGCGGCAGCTCAACCTTTTCTCAACGCAGAAGAAGGAAAGCGAGAGAATGGTCGCTTGACTTTGTATAAAAGCATTAAACAGAAAGGCTTTGGACAGAAATAAGAATCTGATGTATTAGACAAAACTAATCACATTAACGAGAAGATTGTCCTTGCTGAATCACATTCAATGAATTGCTTTCAACAATATTGGATTTGATTTACATTCATTGAAAATTTTTGACAATAAAAGTCATAACAGCATGCTTACACTTTCTTTGAGGTAGCTTAGTTTATGTGAGAGAAAAGCCACGAAATTTCTGTTAGGTTCTTGCACGTTTGAGAAAAGAAAGAGAGGCACTTGGCCGTGTACGTATATTCTCGGTTGGTTCATTTTGTACATGGCAGATAATGATACGCCCGTTGTCTTGGGGAAATGACATTTCTTATCTCGGCCGATTCGACGTCGCTATAGTAAAAACGAGTTCCGTGTACCACAGCTTTCCTTCTGTTTCCGCGCATCCATATAAAACCTCCGAGAGAGCATTGTACATATATTTGCGAGACGTAGAAACGCGATGATCGTCTAGGGGAAATTAATTCCATGAAGCTACCGGAAGAAAGTCTAATGAAAGCGTTCGTTAATTAGATCGCGGTTAATCTCTCATTTATTCGGTCTATACCAGAGACTATTCGGAATTATCTCCTTTCATCTCCGGCCCCCGCGCTGGATTCTGTACTGGTCGCGCGAAATTGATGGCAGCGTGACGCCCACCATCAACGCTGCCGAGCTAAAACTACCGCCGGAAAATTATAATAAAGGCTCTTCCGCCAAGAGCAATATGTAGGTCATTCGTGGCTTTCTTCCATTTCGGCGGAATTTACACCGCGTTCGGGAAATTTCGTCGGAACGTTGTTCTGGAGTTTTGGAGCGCGAAATTAAATTTTAAAGGCGAAGTTTAACACTTCGATTATCCCGTGCACACAAAGCACGATTCGAGCTACGAGTAACAACTCGCAATTTAATCTGTCGTTCTTTGCATATTGACGAGGCAAGTTTTCTTAGGACTGGGGAACTTTTTTTCAACAGTATGTCACGAATATCAATAAATTTATTCTTTTCTGATATTAACGATCTTATAAAATACTCGATAAAATGTTCATAAAATTTTGGTTAGGAGATAGAAATTAATTTTTTTAATTATTTAATGGACAAGGTGATATTATGGCCCTCAATAATATATCCGTTATCAGGTGACATATTTTTATAATTCTTTATGTAATTATTTTGTTTAATAACCTGTCGTTATACGGTGGAGCTAATATGCCAATAGCCGATATTTGTTATAAAGAATTTTTTCATTTCAAAATTTTTTAAAAATACATTTTAATTTTTTATTTTTTTTAACTTGAGTATTATTACACAAATGTATGTACACTTGAGTTCTTTTTTGTTATTTAATCTTTTTTCAGCTGTATACATGTCAAGTTATGCAAGTTAAACATCGGATTTTGCTGTTGCGGCTTTTTATACATGTTAATGCCTAAACAGGCCTAAAACGGCCTCTTTTTAAAAAGTTTCATATCGAAGTAATTATTCGATAAGTTAATTATAGTTCTCGTGCAAACATCTACAGTACATGTATTATAGATTTTCAATACTGCAGTCTGTATATGAAGAGTTATGTATATGTATGTACATATATTTACGTAAATTCTACAATATTTTCTCTTTATTTTGAATAAACATAATTTTATAACAAAACACTATATTTTTCAAATAAAACCGATTTTTAAAATTTATTTTCGTGGGGTAGCATTACCACCCCTGTTTGTCATCCCGAGCCATTATACAATGTTGTCATATTTTTATAAATAACATCCTAAGTAATAAATATTTCATAACTTTGATTCTAAAATCGATTGAACAACACATTGACGAATGTAATCGTTAAGTTTTAATTTAAAATATTGATTATTAACAAAGTTATTGTACAATGTAAATGAGGGCCGTAATACCACTTTCTCCTCTAATTATATTTTTAGTATATATCAGAGCCGGAATATGTAATAATTTTCCAACGGAAATGTTGCAGCTTTTTCTTGATAACGAGCAGAAAGAATTATGTATACTAGAATTCCACGCCAGAAAAATTTTCTCGTATGCAGATGTTTTTTGTGATTTCTCGCGGGCATTTAACACGCAATTCGTTAGCGTGTCTTGGAAAGGGGAAGACATAAAGGATGATTCATTCTGCGTACTCCCAAAATTTGTGGTGAGAAAAATCCGATGCTCGGTACACGAAACATAGAAATATCGTATAGCAGAAAATATGTATAAACGCAAAGTATATTTATGATTTTGTCGACATTCAATGTATATTGTTACAGATATTTGTTATCTCAATTCGATTTAAAAATATCAGTATTATTCTGTATATTAGCAGAATATGCATAAATATATCAGCCAGCTTTATTTCAGCCATTTTACATAGATAAATAAAAATATCAAATCCAATATCCAATGGAAGGAAAATACGAATGTTTAAAAATAATTAAAGTACATTTTAGTTATTACGAGTAAAAATATATATTAACATTTGCTTCCCTTTATCAAAAATTAAAAATGAATTGTATTACTGCTTTCACTTTCGAGACTTTAGTATGATTTCTATTTCGCTCTTTTACAATCGAAATATACTTTTCAAATGTCGAGGCAAAAATTGTCAATGTTCACCCTTTTACAACTTTTTATCAATCGTTATATTGCGAAGGCGAAAACGAAAAGTTTAGCAGTTGAACATTGAGCGGACAGATAGAAACAGCCATTGCGAGTAGAAAAAGCCATCAACGTCTGGCGGCGACCATTGCGTCTGACCGCAGCGCAACGCTTTTCACTAATATCTAACGTACGCCCGTAACCACGTCGGCGGCGACTGGACTGAAATATTCGGGAGCGCACATGGACGAGCGGTCTGGTCTGCAGTATAATTACAAGCATAATTCGCGAAGAGCACTTCGCGAAACCGCTACCGGAACGCTGTCGTCTCTCGACGTGCTTCTTATTTTCGACTCGATTTACCGCGCCACCAATCTCCGCGCTCGCTCTTGCTGCGTTTTCCCTGAAGTTCGCGGTTGCGGACGTTCGAAACGTATAACACATATAACTATAATATTATATAATATAAAACTATAATATAAAACATATAAGCGTGCTTTTATGGTTTCTCTTTGTCGCATGTTTCGCGTACGTTTCTGCATTCTCTCTCTTGATGATCGCTGTGCAGAAGTACGAACGCGTATCTCGGGAAAAGGGAGGCAGAAGGAAGGAACGGATGGGGATTGCTGGATCGCGCGGAAGAAATTAATACTTTTACAATCCATCTGGGAATTTTTACGTCGGACAATTTATTAGCGAAATTAGAGAAATTAGCGTCGTCGGCCTGCGGGACAGTCTTATATTTCGCTTTCCCTTTTTTTCGATTTATGCACCCCGAGGGATATGTGAACTTCCGAATAAACGTATGCGCGATTTCGCGAGGGAATTTTGTGGTAATTCATAAGCTCGTGTTTGATTACCCTTTGATCAACTCACAATATTCCTCGCAACGGAATAATCTACGTTGATTGCGATACAAGCTTGTATTTTTGCGATATTGCCTAAAGCTAATTCTTTTTTTCCACAATGTATTTAGTTTTATTCTACTTTTTTTTCGATTTGATCAAAATATATGAAAAATTATTAATATCAGTTTTATTTAATTTTAGAATATTTAATTTGTGTTATTTATACTGATCTATTGCATAAATTTGTCAAATTATGAACAGGCAAATTTGAATGAATTAGTATATAAATAAATTAGTAAACGTATTCTTACTTTTTATTTAGTTGTTAATAGTTATCTATTAAATATATTAATTTGAAAAAGTACTTAATATAGAATTCTTCAATTAGTTATTATACCGCCGGACGAATGTCTATGTAAAGAGAGAAAAATGTCGCGTTTCACCGTACAGGATTTTCATACATGGCAATATTTCAGAAAAATATAAAACTTAATTTAAGCGCGTGCTTTTTATTATGCACTTTTAACGTACGTCTGTGTACGATGAGTGAAACGTGTAGAAACTTTTTCATCACCACGAATGTCGTACTCTCATAATTAATATTTGGCGTGCGCTTTAAAGGATCAGGATACTCGTATGAGCGCACGCGAGTCTTGTTTGACAATTAGCGCGATTAAATATCCTTTTTTAATTCACGTATTTGTACAGTCCGAAAGACACCCCTTTGTCCGGTGCTTTATCATTACATTAATGCAGCATCCCTTTGAATTATTCTCCTTCGTCCTATACCGTTTTTCATTTATGTATTTCCTCGCCGAAATGAAATATACATTTATGCGTGTGCGCTATCTAATGATCGATCGACTGTATATAAAATTTTCGGTTTTATATAAACCACGGTAGTTTCGCAAAATAAACATGGATCTATCTATAGTATTGCACTCCGAGTGCGCTGTTTCTCTGTTTACGAGTTGCAGTTTTCGTCTCGACGCACTATTGCTGCCTTCCTACTCGGCTTAATTTTCAGCGTAGACAGTTTCGAAGTGTATCTTCGCGCGGTTTCTGTGCGTAATCCAGCAAACTCAGCTTCTCGAAAAGCAAATACTGGCCTTAGGCAGTAAAAGATTAATCCTTTGGACTTTGACAACGAAAGCGTGTATAGTGCTAATCAAAGTAAATAGAACACGCACGTTATATGATTGATATTATTAACTTTTCTTAATTAACTAATTAATCTACTATGTTCTTGATTAATTAATTGATCTATTATTGAGTTATCATCTAAATATCGCTCAAAAAATTTGATACATGTTACTTTATAAATATATATATATACTTAAAAAGGATTATGTATAAACATATTAATATATTGAGTATATTAATCAGTTTATAAAATTGATAATTATGCGCATTTCAGTAATAACGGAACTGTCTTTTCCGCAGAACTATAATAAATAAACCGTAGTAGTATTAACCATGACACATTAGCATATATCCAATAGGAAATGACATGAATTGATAGACATGAGACATAGGGCGACATTCATATGTGCAAGCAGATGAACAGACGGGCGAAGGAAGCGATAGATTGCATAGCTCACTGATCGTGCATAATTAGTATTCACGATAAACGTCACTCACATATAAATCTTTGAACTTCTCTGATGCCAATACCATGCGTTACAGAACATCCTCAAAACAAAAAGCAATGACAGTTATAGCATTGCGGTAAATTTTAAATGCTATTAAATATATTGGTAATACAACACATATATTTTTGTACAGTATTATACCTACTATAAAAAAACATGGTGTTCCTTTAACTAGTTGTATTTTTGAACACATTATTCTGTGAAGTTATTGAATATTTGTAAATTAAAAATATAGTTTACTTTGACTACTAAAAGTGTTTTATAACACACAATTTTCATAATAAAGAGAAATAAAGAGAAAAATGTTAAAAATTTAACATTATCAATCTTAACCTACAATTTATAAAAATAACAACAAAGAGAAAATGAACAAATATTGTACTTTGACCAGTAATAGATACATCTTGAAAAAGGTAAAATAAAATTAAAGTTTACGCTAAAATTTAAAGAAAGCCATTATAAGAAAATTTAATTTTGTTATAATTGAATTTGTAATTGTTTTATTGTTCTTATATTATTTTAATTTAATTCAAGTTATTTTTCATAAATTTCATATAAAACTTAATATAATGTAAAAGGATATTAAAAATATAAATATAAAAATATGGAAATAATTTCTCTTAATCACATCTTTTATGTATACATATATATAGATCTGAAGTGTACCATTGATCAGAATTTTCAATTTTTTAACGTTAAAAAAAGTATTAAAAATATTAAAGTAACAATTTAAATTTATAAAAAATTTCAATACTTGAAAGAATATGTTAGAATTGTTTTTGTTTTCTAGACACCAAAATTAAATTTGTGTAATAAAAAATTTCACAAATGATCAAAGGTACATCACTTTCACCCTACCAATTGTAGTCGGAACGCAGAGGAAATAAAAGATAACACAAAATTTTATAGAACATATACGCTTTTATATGAATTAGCTCTCTTTAATTGCGAGTTTATGAATCACATCACTACAGTTATTGTTATCCCGCGTTATCGAAATATCATATGCATTCGGACGCTATTCGCATTTGGAGCGTAAACTGGTTACTTCAATAAGCATCGTATGACGACGATGGGAAAAATGCCAATACTCCTATGAATTATTCACTGTACGCAAATACTGCACGCGTTCTCTATAATACTCGCGATCGTTACTGTATGACAGTTTCGCGGTTGTACGCGCATTAAATTAATTCACGGTTATGGCTTTGCCGTCATTTGTGTCATAGATAGCGCCGGTGAGATTTGCGAACAATTGAATATCCCCTCAAATAAATGTCGAAACAATCCGCGAATGTAATGATATTATCTTATACAGATAAATGTTTTTTTCGGAAATTTCTTTCGCTGGGCATTGCACGCGGTGTAATACGTTTGTTTCGTTTTGCCTCGGCTGGGTCGCGTTATGCAAAATTCTCGTGAGAAATGAGATCTTTCTTGGGGCGACTTCGTGTAGACGGAACGAGCAGACTCGTTCCGTCTCTCGGTTTCGAAGAATGGCGTGACGCAAATGTTCATCATTGCAGCCGCACGAAGGGGAAAAAATGTGGGCGGAATCCTCCTCCTTTTGGCCCTGGCAGCGGGGACCGTTTGCATTAATTTGAATGGGAATTGCGGCGATGTCTCTCGCCTTGCCCCCTCCCCCCTTTTCAGAACCCCCCTCTTCCCGCCTTTCCTTCTTCTTGAACAACTCACCACTTTTCGCTGTTTGTTATCCCGAGAAGCTCTCCTTATTTCCCGCAGCTTCCACCACTTATTTCCGGCTCGTGCCATCGTAAATGACGATTTCACCTTGTCCTCTCGCAAATTACGAATAAACGTCGGCCACCAATTTGCTGCAACGAAAAGCGGCCGCGCTTGTCACGGAAGATGCTTGAAAATTAGTAATTTCCGCCGTAGAATATTTTTTTAATCTTCTCGGGGAATGCAATTTCCCGATTATATGTCGTGATGTCAAAGCAGATTTTCCTCTGATGCATTTTCAATAGACTCCCGTATCTACTTATCTTTATAATGCTCGTTTTAGCACAGAAATACTTCCTCCTTCTGCAGGATTCGATATTTATATTGTTGCAAAATGAAATTGCAGTTAGATACGACATTTGTAAATGCGCAAACGCTACCATTTATCTTTCGGCCGTTAGAAGTCCGTCGCACGGGCTCACTTCTGTCATCAATCAAGCGACGAACCGTGCTAAAACTAGCAACGCCAATTCTCGATGGCCTTGACAAATCTGCTTTTACGATTTCTACCATCCACTTGTCCACTCGTCTCAGCTAACGAATCGCTCGTCCCGTAAAACTGCATAAAACCATGGAGGTCTCTGCCAGACCGGTCGCAAGAACGATCAATCACGACACCCAGAAGCGCTCTCACGCCCAATACAGGCGCGAGACCCGGAGAAATTCACCGAGAAACGAGACACGAGGAATCTGGAACGGAGCGCCGCCGGTTACGGAGTTCATCCGTATTCAAAAGCGCATAATTTTTCGCACCGTTCATGCCGGCGAAATGAGCCGGACCATTAATTAAAGGTCTCGCTCGGCGAGGCGAGGCGAGACGTGGTGGCGAAGTGAAGTGAGGCGAGGCCAAGCAAGGCTATGCTGGACCAGGGTAAGAGAGAGTGAGAGAGTGAAAGAGGAAGGGGGAGTTACTAAGGGCAGCAGATCGCGTGGGACGTGCGCAAGCTACGGGGGTTATGAGAACGGGTAATGGGAGCGAGTCGTCAGTGCCAAGAGCATATATTCCGCTAAATCAAAAGCAGCCCCCGTACTATTCCTCATAGGGGGCGAAGGAGGGAAGAGGCGGGTTGCGGCACTTTGGCGGTACGGCCTGTGTGCGGATCGGTGGGGACGGGATCGTGGACCAGCTGCATGG